>BMAW01092618.1:200691-341132 GCA_019974015.1 Nephila pilipes | reverse complement strand
TATATATATATATATATATATATATATATATATATATATATATATATGAATGTGTGTGCGTGTGTGTGCATGAGTGTGTGAGTGAGTGAGAGAGAGAGAGAGAAAGAAAGAGAATGAAAGAAATAACATAATTTAATCTAAATTGAATTTACAGCTGAATCTTTTTTTTTTTTTTATTTCATACATTTTAGAGAAGGGAAGACTCTCTCATTAGATAAATATGCGTAGTTTTCGGATTTATTAAAAGATAAAAATCCTAGTGTTAAATCATCATATGTTACTTTATTTTGTTACATCTTGTAAAATTTTACAATAAATAATAAGCACATTACAAATCTATTATAATTCTTTTTATGTAAAAATGCAAAACTTGTTCTTATTTCTTTGGGAATTGTCTTTTGATCTTATACATGTCCACTTAATGTAAAAAGAACTATAATTAAAATATCTAAGAAATATCTAGTAATAACACAACATATCTTTGAACATAATTACTCAAGCTTTCATGAGCTAGTTTTAAATGGCTAATACGCGATTTTAAAAGCCATTAAAAAAATGGAACCACTTTAAAATAATTTCAAATTAAACCTTTTGTTTTTAATAAGGAACGAAGGAAGCGATTCTTGATTTTTGATAGGTAAATTTGTTCCCAGGCTAATGGAAAAGTAAGTAATTTTGTTTCTTGATGAATAACAAGAGTTTATGCTTTGCATCTTTGTTTAAGAGGAATATTTTCAAGTATATCATAATCATAGATAAGTTTCTTGATAAACTTTTAAGCAATTAGATTAAATAAAGATAATTTTTCAATCAAATAAAAAAACTTTACCTTTTTACTTAATGGGAAAAGGTGGGGCTAATATGTTATTTACCAACGCAATATTTTGGATTTTATCTTCGAGATTGTATTTTCTGGTAAAATTGCTACTCCTATTTGATACCATTACTGACGATTGTAATAGAGGAATATTAGTAACCTCAAAGGGTAATGTTTCCAAAAGTAGATTCCACGGGATTAAAGTTTAATACAAGACGCAAAGCTGAATTCCGTGGTATTTGTTATAAATAATAAATGCAACATTGCTGCGTAAAGGGCATTTAATTTCTTCAAGTTTATAAGAATTAAACACTGTAAATTTATTCTCTTTTCTAATAATTAATTGTGATGACTACTTTGCTATGAAAATCAGTCTCCACCTTTTTTTCCCCCTCAGATTAATTGTTTATGTTTTTAATAGTAAAGAACATATAATATACTTAAGATTAATTAATCGGATGAACTATTCATTCAAAAACACTTTATAATATTAAACACTAAACCTACATCACAAAGGTATGATGCAATTACTTAGCAGTTAACACTACAAAGGAATCCTATATTATATGTTAACTGATTAATGTATGACACACACATGTTTTCAAAAACAGTTTTAAATACATTTTAAAAGTGTATGAAAAGAGCAATACACAAAATATGTAGTTTGAATTATACTAAAATTCCAACCATTCTTTACAAACATAACTACAATTTATAACGCGTGTTGTTCGATTGTCGTCGATGTATAAAGATCACATGTATTTAGTTTTAGCTTTTAGAAATGCAAGCATTATTTTACGGTTATTATTTCATGTTATGGAATAAAAGTTCCATAATTGAATAGTTTATTGATGTTGCACAAATTAAAATAACACAATCTAAACTGGGAGATCATATAATTTATTTTACTCTAGTTTCAGTTCTAAAGAAGAATTTGGAAATGGTTCCAGATAAAATAACATCCAGACATTTGTTTTTCATTCTCCTAAATCACAAAAAATACAAGTTGCTTTTGAATAATTTTCGAATTCTGCGATGACTTCTCTCGTATGCAGAATGACACTTTAATATTTATATCGAGCTTCACAATAGAGTTTTCAGGAATTTCATCTGGCATCACGGGTTTGATTTCTTTGGGAAAACAAAACAAATTTATATAATTAAAGCTCTTTCACTTCTCGCATGAGTTTATTTTCGACCTAAATGAACTATTCACATGCGAGTTTCAAAAATATTTGAAACATCTTTGTTCTATTTTTAATTTTTGTCTTTTCTGCTCATCAGTATAATTTTTACATTCCACAAGTAATCATATGACTAACAAAAAAAGGCATACTATTTTTCTCGTCGAAGCACTTAAGGCCTGAGTTGACTGACGTTTTTATATCTGGCACCTTTTCCAATATAGTTAGCTTCATTTTGCTATCATCAAATGAATGTATTTCGTAAACAAGGTAATGCGAATTTTTAATCTGGAAAATTTAGATAATCTTACTTCCGGTTTTTCATACAAAAACACTCTTTCCCTCGCTTCTATTTCCGCTTCCAATTAGCGTAGCAAATCCTCAACATCCCATCCTTCCTATTCTTTTATATTTCTATTGTATTCTAATATGATGCAGCTTAGAATTAACTTCGTCACAACTGGAAAGTGTTTATTCGTGTTTTGTCCCGCGTTCAGAGAAATTTTTTCAATCATAAATCTCGTAAATTCCGCGTTGTTTTATTAATTTTGTTTTAAAGTGCAGGGTGTTCGGGCTAAATCATACAAAAGTTATGACTTATTTTTACAGAACTACTCATTGGAATTTCAACAACAACAACAACAACAAAAATAGATAGAACAGCTCACAAAGTTTTAAAAACGATAGATTTCGAAGCACGACAAACGTTTAAACGGTAATCCCGTTCTCTCCAAGTGTTTCGTAGCATATCAGGAGCTATTTGACAAATTTCTTGAATGAAACGCGTCTTCAACTCATCCACAGTTCAAATTTGATATATATATGCATATACAGTGGATTTACAAAAAATGTCTAATGGAATCAAATCCGGAGAACTTGGCGGCCAAGCTAATGAAACCTTTGGAATAGGATTTTCACCTTCGGGCTAATTGGTGGCTACTATATGCATGCACGCCTGAATGACCTGCCTCAAAAATTTTTGGAGGAGTTTACAATCCATGGTGGAATTTCTATTATATTCTAATGGGTAATTCTATAATAATAAGCCTTAACTTTTAGATACTTATAGCCCGAATAACCTGTATAATACCTTATATTTGCGTATTTTAATATCTTTGACCATTCAATGCAAGACATAATTGATAACAATTTATATCTCTCTGGTAATAAGCCTTTTAATATAAAAATTAAGAAAATGGGTCCTCTTCGCTATATTTCGATAAAACTTCCACTAAATACAGCTTTTGATTTTATGTCGTGATTAAGTTTTGACCTTTATATTGTTTCGTTCTTGTTCAGAAAAGAATAATGTTGTAAAAGCGAATTTATACAAAAAATCAACTGCGAAATTAACTAAGTTGTATACAACATGATTGTGAAACTAAAGCAATAGAGAGATATTGATAGCAAAAAAACTACTTGAAAATATTTTTATTTAGTCTATGTCCCTCTGTGGCTATATAGCCACTGTAATCTAGTGGTCATGGTCGCAGATTCGCGGTCAGTGGTTTTCATCGAATCGTGGGTTCGAGTCTTGATGTCACACTAAAGACTCGCCGTGTGTCCAGGGCACGTTAAATCTATCCAGGCTCAAAATCCTCCCCTTTGGTGTGGTGTAGAAGTTAGGAGAGGGAGGTGCTAGCTCAGGTGTCGTCCTCGTCACTTGACCGAGGTTCATAATTACGAGGTGTGACGCCAATAGCCCTCGTGTTACTTTTAGTGTCAATGAAATCAATCAACAATCAACCCTCTGTGGCTATTCAGTAATTCGCCGCCGAGCCTCCCTCTAGCGGGTAGATACTCGTATGTCCGCGGGTATGTCGAGTTCGGAGTGATTCTGCAGGTGATCGTCGTCCAAAATGAAGTTTCGACATAACGAGTATATCTCACATAAAAATATCACGTTATATATAAATAATGGTAGCAAATGAGTATATTCAGTGGCGCGGCATGGGGAGGGGAGGTACAGAGGGGGCCATGGACCTGGGCGGCATAGATGTGGCGGATAGCAGGGAGCATGCAGCATCAGACCATGTTCATCAGATTACATAACTGTATTGTCATAGAGACTACAAAAATACTTATGCAGAATTTTAAGGTAATTGCACATGCGGAAGTGGTTCAAAATAGAGTTGCAAGATTTGATATAAACAAATATACTTCCATTTATGTGAAACTAAATGTAAGCTTGTCAAATATTTTATTCCAAATTAGAAAACAAATTGCGCTTTTTGAATTTCGAAACGGATGCTGTCTTCCGTGATTCTCTTTGTCGCGCAACAAACGCAATTAGTGAGTCCGTTTCTATTTTTGAATTGTTGTCCTATTTATCCTTGAACTCATAAACGAGACAGCCATCAAGTGACATTTAATTTCTTCATCTTGTTCGTTATTTAGAAGAGCGATGCAGCGTTGATATTGTTTATTTTACACTTCGACAAATTTTCACGTGTACTTAAATTTGTTAGTTATTGTAAAGTCAAATTTATTTGTTTCATACGATTTGTCGAATTTGTAGGAGTGTTAAGGTAAATACTTGTTTTGGTTATTTTTAAACTTTTCAACGGCTTTGCGGTTTTATCCACTTCGAATGTTACTTATTCGTTTGAACGTCTGAAATGATAAGTAATAAATTTTACTCCCCGAGAAATACATTCGTGATATTATCGTTTTTTATTTCTATAAGTGGGCGGCAAATTCAGTAGAGGGGAACAAATTTAGGGTTCGCACCGGGTGGAGGAATTCCACGCTAAGCCACTGAGTATATATGGAAAAGAAAAGTTTTTCAGAAATACCCCTATTGTCGAGTTCGGTGATCGCAGTCCATACTGGAGGTCCAACATATCGAGCAGCTCTCATTTAAAAATAGCACAGGGTGAGTGATATATAAATAACGATAGTAATTGAGCATAGAAATAAATGTAACAAATGAGTGTATTTGGAAAAAGAAAGCTTTTAAATAACATTTATTTTCAAAACTATCGTGCTTAAGTATTTAAACAATCTTTTTTCTTTTTTTAGTGAAGTTAAAAGTTTTAAATACTTTTTAAGCATAGTAATGTATATTTTTATTTTCAAGTACCGTTTCGTAAACTTTGCCGCCATCATTAAAAATAGAATGAAGATTTTCTTTCAGGAGCATCCTTGAATTAATCCAAACAAATAATTTAAACGATTCCAACGAACTTCAAAAGTTCTTAAGTAATAAAACAAGACTAACCCCATCGGCATCAAAGAGAAAAGAAAATTTTTACACAATATTATTGTAGGGTAGCGCATAAGTTTGGAAAATATCAAATCGAACAGGAGTAGGTAAACAAAACAGTCATTGATCATCGTAATGTTTCTAAACATGGCAGTCTCTCGAACTGCGGCATTATTTGGACATTCTTCAATCGCTTGATCCATCTTCATTTCACAAAACAAGGTTGTTTGTTTTTGGAAGTATGTCACGTAGCTGCTACTCGATCGCAATTGTGCAAATAACAACAATCTTCTGGATGATTGCGATGGGTCCGTACGCACGCATGTCAAAACCTCTGATTTTTCTGCGAAGAGGCAGCCGCGGGCGTCAACAACGCCTGTTAGGGTTGCTGACCGTCGGAGCACGCTTTATCTTTGCGTGATGATCAAAACAGATGTAATTACACGTGTGAGATAATAAAAAGAGTGAAAAGAATGGCAAGGAAAACCACCCCTGAAAGTGAAGCGACTTTTTTCAACGAACTTTTTTTTTTTTTTAAAATTCTGTTAGGTATATTAAATTTTATTTCTTTGATAGGAATGATGTTTCACACAATGGGGCTATTTTAAGAAATGTAATTTCAAAGAATGCTGTAGGGACTGAAAGAATTGCAGTCAATCCTTGTTACATCGTGATAATATAGTGTTTGGATTGATGTTGAGATTTAATTTTCTTTCGACAGATCCCTTTTAGAGTTAAGTGTATCATTTTCTTTAAGAACATAGACACATCTAGGGTAATTTTAGGGACTAAATTTATCTTTGAAAAAGATCACGAAACAACTCTGTGATGATGATTATTATCACTCCTTTTTATTAAATATTGATCCATGACACATGTACATAAAAATAGCTTAAACTTCTATAAAGTTCATGATGTAAAACAAGCAAGATGTTAGTTATTGAAAACAATTTATAACGGCAAAGTAATTCATTACATGAGCCTACATTCACGCGAGAAGACAGAGCAAAAAAAAAATCGTTCACAGAGTTAAATATAACGTATATGTTTCAGAATTTTTTTTTTTTTTTTTTGATGAAAGATGGCGTTTCTACGGTAAATTGATGATATCTTGTGTGCTGCCATATGTTAAACGGTGACAAAGCAAATTTCACCCTGATTCATAGATTAGCTTTCATTGCTGCCGCGATGAGTTGTTGTCGTCGTTTTACGACGAGTTGTCGCCATCCATGCGATCTAGGCTGTTCCCGGTGAATCTACTCCAAAGAAAAAGAAGAAGGCCTCAACAGCCGCAGCATCGAAAATGATTTGTTTCTAGTAAGTATCATGATACACTCGACAGCTGTCTAAGCGTCACGTACTCGTATTCGTGATCATGACGCCTTTCGCACCTAAAAAAATTCTTCGTCATAACTTTTCCGACCGATGACACCATCCTCATCTTTTTTGGAAAAGATTCACCGGTAGCAGCCCAACATTTTGATTTTAGCTTGATTTCTAGTGCGTAATGATGAATCTAGATCTCACAGACGGTGAAAACTTGACGTAAAATTACGTCAACAAATCGATATATATATATATATATATATACAAGGGGTGGACAAAAATAAAGAAACACCTTGTAAAATGCATGTTTGAAAAGAAAGATTTATTTTAATGAAATATGTAGGTGGCGCTGGCGTTTTTGACTACTAACGCCACCTATACAACTTCGTAAATGTGCTAAACAGTTCAGTTGTTGTCGGAGTACTGTTATGTGAGGTTGTCATTGCATTATGTCAGAGTTAACAGACTTCGAACGTGGGCAAATTGTTGGAGCACGTATGGTAGGTGCTTCCGTAAGCAAGGTAACCGAGGTGTTTAGTGTTTCAAGAGGTACTGTATCGAAGATTTATTCCGCATATTTGAAAAGCGGAAAAACATCATCTGCTAAATCACAGCGTGGACGAAAGTGTGTGCTGAGTGATCGTGACAGACGATCATTAAGGGCAATTGTGACGAAAAATAAGAAGACCACAGCTGCAAAAGTTACTGCTGAAATGAATGTTGTGTTACAGAACCCTGTGAGTACCAAAACAATTAGAAGGGAGCTTCATAAACAGGGAATTTCTGGCCGTGCTGCAATTGAGAAGCCACTCATCAGTGATGCTAATGCCCGTAACAGGAAAAGGTGGTGTTTAAGTCATAAAGCCTGGACTATAGGGCAGTGGAAGCGTGTAATATGGTCTGACGAGTCTTCTTTCACATTGTTTCCCACTTCTGGCCGAGTTTACGTCTGGAGAACGCCATCTCAAGCCTATAATACAGACTGCTTGTTGCCAAGAGTGAAACTTGGCGGGGGTTCTGTTATGGTTTGGGCAGCCATATCGTGGTTCTCTGCTGGCCCCATGATAACTGTGTCAGGGCACATGACTGCCAAGACTTATGTGAACATTTTGGCAGATCAAGTTCATCCCATGGTACAAACTTTGTTCCCCGAGGGTGATGGTGTCTTCCAAGACGACAAAGCCCCTGTTCACACGGCTCACATTGTCCAGGACTGGTTTTCTGAGCACGAGGAGGATTTGTCCCATCTCCCCTGGCCACCACAGTCACCAGACCTGAATATTATCGAACCTTTGTGGTCTACATTGGAACGGAAAGTGCGTTCTCGTTATCCACCGCCAACATCGTTATCTGAACTTGCCACCGTTTTGCAGGAAGAATGGTATAATATTCCCTTGGCACACATACAGGAACTGTATTTATTCATTCCGAGAAGACTGCAAGCTGTTTTTGGATGCCAACGGGTTTCCTACACCATATTAAGCAAAGAAACATGTTTTTTAAAAGGTGTTTCCATATTTTTGTCCAACCCCTGTATATATATATATATATATTCATATTTTGGTGCGCAAAACTTCAGCAACAGTTTTATTTTTTTTTTTTTGCCGTACCTCCACGAGAAATCATCTGAGAGACATATTCAAAAATAAGAGATAGCATTGTGTACTTAAGCGATGGCGAAAGCATAGTTGCGCAAAATTAAATGCAATACACATAGTATAGAATCAAACGAAGAAAAAAAATGCTTTATTGAACTCATAGTATCGTTACACATGATTGTCTGTCCAAGAAGAACAACAAGCAGACGTTCTTTAGAATGGGGTATGCCCTCCCCTTACTACAATGGTTGTTTTTCACCATCTCTCCATACTCAGCAACAGATTATCCAACAGTTCTTGAGGTGAGAGTGCCCATTCCTTAATTGACATCTGTATCAGTTGTTGGGTGTTCCCCGGAGGATGTAATCGTGCCGCAAGGCGTCTCCCCAAAGCATCCCACACATGTTCTATGGGATTTAAAACAGGAGAGAACGTTGGCTAATAATCCATTAGAGTGATATCTTCACTTTCCGGTCGCTGCTGAACATCAGCAGTTCGGTGTGGCCGTGCCCATAAGAAAGAAGTCTGGTCCAATAGCACTCCGGAATAGAAGCACATAGGGAAGGATCACCTCCTAACAATAGCAATCTCCGGTTACAGAACCTTTGTCGAAAACATTAAGCTCAGTCCCTCCGTTCAGCATAATGCCCCCCCCCCAGACGACAACTCCAACACCACCGTTTTGCACACCAGTGTGTGTGTGTATGTATATATATATATATATATATATATATATATATATATATATATATATATATATATATACATATAACTGTTCAAACTGTGAGTTAATTTATAGATCTATTTTTATATGAGGGATTTTTTTAAAAGTTTAATAAATACTGAGAGTGTATTCTCTATTTCTTGATTTATTGTCGGATTCAATTTAATGTAGGATGATATAGATTCCTCAATTTTTAAACGAAAAATTGTTTAACTCATTACAAATTATGTCTCATTTGTTTGGTAGTCTAATTTATTAAATTTCATAATTGAATTTTTTTCATAAATAGAATCAGAATATTTTTTACGGGAAAAAGTTTTAAACTTCAAATTAAAACAGAATTTAAAATATGAAAAATTAAAGAACGCTTGCATCCTAGGCAAGTTAAAATTATTATAAAAAAACCAAATTAGAAAGCTATCAGATTGCATTTAAAATAAATTAATAGACACTATATAATATAACTTCATTAGAAACAATAGTAAATCTGTTTCGATAAAGTACAATATATCCTTAAAAATAAGGGGGTGTTCTTAAAAATGAAGAAAACACATAGATTAAACGAGAAGAAAAGAAGCGAATGAATCGGAAACAGCAGATAAATACAATAATTTTAGAAAATAACTAAGCAATATCATTTATTTAAAATATACAAATATTAAATAGAAGGATATGTCCATCTATTAAATTTACTATAGTTAGTTAACTATATTACTATAGAAATAGTACTAATTACTATAGTAAAAATAGTACTAAATACTACAGTTAATTTTACTTTTCTATTCAATTTAATATAGTTAATTGAATCTATTCACAAACTCCGAGTAATGAGAAAAGGAGCATTTATTCTTTACACTAAATAGACACGATTACGAGATAAACTTCGAGAAGTATTTTTTTAAACAAAAAAATTTAGAAATTTATTTAATTAAATTTTATTACAGATGAGCGAAATAAACATTTTATTTAGTAGTTAGAATGTTATAATTTTACCTATATTGACAAGACTGATTGTTTATTATGTCGCACTTAGAAACAACACAAGAGCTGCTGGCAACGGACTTGGTAAATTTGAATCTCGGTCAAGTGACGAGGACGACACCTGGGCTGGTACTTTCCTTTCCAAATTTCCACACCATGCCAACGGAAAAACTTGGGATATCTACCAGATTTAGAGTGCATCAGTCTCGCTGTGCGGCGAGTCTTTAATGGTATCAAGTCAGTCGAACTCATGGCTCGTCGAACCAACGCCGGCCACAAGATCGCGACCATGACCACTAGGCTACCGCGTCCACTGTATTGACAAGATGTAAAATAACAGATAAATACTCTCTCACATTTAAGTCTTTTTTTTAAATGAAAATAAAACCAAATAAGGAATAAAATCAAATGAATTTTCTTATGGATTATGAATTTCATAGGGATTCAATTGATAAATAATTCGAATTAAAAACCAACGTTTTTAAAAACAACGTTTTTATATGGCGGCAAAGTTTATTAAAAAAATTATTGAAATATTAGTTAAAACTGGATGCAAATATCTAAATATTGCATTGTTAGGCAAGTAAGAACAGTTCCCAAAATTTCAGAGCTCTAGCTTGCTGGGAAGTTGGTTAAATTAACGATAGAAAACTTGATGACACAGTGATACACACACAGACAGATACACACCAAGTGAAATACATAAAAACGTTAAAACTAACTAAAATTAATTAATTCATCCGGTAAATTAAATGAATGGAATGCATTTTTACCCAACCACCCTTAGCGACAAGAATTACTTAGCGATATTTTGCTAAATGTGGCTACCCTGTTCCGTTTTACGGACTTAAGTTAAACAAAAAATAAAATAATAATAATAATAAATAAAAACCAGCCAAGTTTGGAGCAAATTTTTGAAATCGCGCCAAGTGATTGGGCTAAACTGCATTATTAAAGAAAATATTAATTAAAACTTATCGCAAACGTCTAAATATTGCATTGTTAGGCGAGTACGAACGATTCCCAAAATTTCAAAGCTCTAGCTTGATGGGAAGTTGGTTAAATTAACGATCGAAAATTTGATGACACACACACACACACCAAGTGAAATTCAGAAAAACGTTGTAAAAAGTAGCGTAGGATAAACGTTTTTTATCGTACAATTAATATAATATATCATGAATCTTGAAACATTCCAATTTTTTTTTCCAATCGAATGAGAAAAGATCACTCTAAAAAAATAACATCTCAGCTTCCATCGGGTACTAAGATGTTCTCTATATCGTTAATTTTGGAACTAATTTTAGGGAAAAGGCTTACGTAATGCTATTTGAGCAAGCCATCATAATAAGATGAACTATGATCGATATCATGACCATGATTTACATTCTCATTGCTACTTGAAAAGTGTTATTTCCAAAGATAAGGTGTGAATGGAAATTGTATCCTCTACAGCCAAGAGAGGAGGAAAAAAATTAAGATATTCAGGATGATAGCTAAAAATATAAATCTCTCTTCTTGGCAATTATGAATACCTGCGCAGAATATTCATCGAGTTTAACGTACTTTCTGACGCGGCCACATTTCTGGATTGGAGAGTTTTCTGAACAAGGTGCGATTACGCATCATCATTTATAGATGATTTTCTCTCCCGATAGGAAGATGACTTATTGTTGCTGAGGAACGAGATTGTTTGTTCGATTAAGTAATCTATTAAAAGAGAAGTATGGAAATATTTTTCTAGGGAAAAAAAATCATCCTTTTTGTTCCCGAATAGATACACAGAAAAAATCAAATATAATAACTGAGAAAGTTGTCGCATATACGAATATAGAGAGTTATTTATTGTAACACTAAAAAAAAAATCTTCGAATTAACAGTTAAAAAAAAGTTTGATTGTTTTTATGAACGTGGAAATTGGAAACAACACGAGGGATATTGACGACGTATCTTATAACACCAAGCTACTGCAGCCTTACTGACTAACACAAGAAGACCACTTAATAGAATTAACGTGCATCAGTCCGGCTACGTGTTGAGTCTTTAATGGCATCAGGAGCTTTTGAGCTTCGGTCAAGCGACGAGGACGGCACGAGCAAGCACCTCCCTCTCCAGACTACCACACCAAGCCAATGGAGGGGACCTTGGACCTCGAGCAGATTTTAGCGTTTATCAGCCCCGCTACCAAGCGGATCTTTACCTGCTGACTTCAGGGCTCGAACCCATGATTCAATAGAAATAAAGCCGTCCACGAATTTGCGACAATGACCACTAGGTTACCGCAGTCCCACTGACTAACACAAGTTGACCATTTAATAGATTTGACGTGCATCATCCCGGCTACGTGCTGAGATTTTAAGGGCATCAGGACTAGAACCCACGACTCGATGAAGCCTCCGTCATCAATGGGTTCGCGACCAAGACCAATAGGATACCACCGCCAAGTAAAAAAATAAAAAGAGAGAAGGATTAAAAATAAATTTAATACTATACCATCAACTAATCTTATTTTTATCTAGAGGTTTCTTTCAACTTTTTCCTACAAATCCAATGAAACCATTGTTGTCAAAATCATACTCATCATTATTTTTTAAAAAAAATTGATGGGTTAATTATCTTCACAGTACTTGTGAATGTATATATCGCCAAATTTTAACTTAAAAAATATCCATTAGAAGTTAATGGGTAAACTCTCATTTGTTATAGTGCAGACTCATTTGTTATAGTGCACACTCATTTGTTATAGTGCAGACTCATTTGTTATGTAGTAGAATGATTGTAAGAAGCGTTGTTTGCATTCACAGTAGATTATTTTTCATTCGTTGAAACGAATAAATTTTTTTTTTGTTGTTATATCTCGCTTATAACCAATTTTTATTGAAAGCTATTACACATGTTAACATTTACAATTCTATCACACACATTATTTAGTATTTTGAAACTCAAATTTCCTCAAAGAAAGCCTTAAAATATTTCTATTCGGTATGTATTCTCCTGTGTATGATTTGTTTTTAGTATCTTTGGACTAATTATTTCAGCATAATCAGCTGAAAAATAAACCACTTTAATTTTTACCTTTACGCATTTGTCTCCGATATAGATGCTTCGTAGAAATTTTTGAAAGATGTACCAAATTTTATTAATCTTTATAATAATCTTGTCTGCAGCCGAATACTAATAACAGTGCTATAAAGCTTCAATTTAAATTAATTTTGATCTCATTTTTTTTTATTTTGTTTTAAATTTTGCAATACTTTCACACCTTTAAAGATACTAAATCTACTTTCAATAACCTTAGTGTTTTTTGTAAAGGTTCAGCTTAGGACAAAATGAATACATATTTTCAAAACTTTAATTTACTCTTGATTTACTTTTTCCTGTCAATCTATACGTATTTATTCCATATGTGTCGGTTTTATAAATTTTTAAAAAATAGTAAGAATTTTTTTACATTGCCCCAAGTTATCTTTCTTGAAAACTAAACATATATTGTACGGACAAACTAAAAGCAATTAATGATACAGTCATTTTGAAAGAGTAAATATATATATATTTATAATTCTTAATAAATTTCTGCAATCTAAAACCTGTACAGTAAGTGCTCTTTAATCCATCATTTCATAGTTCGGCACATTCTATAATTCGGCACCGAACAAATCATTTACTTCTGGATTTTTTTGTGAATATCGGGCTTAGAACTCTCAAAAAACTCACGTTTAGGAAGAGAATCTGATGATGAAAAGAGTCCATAAAAGGCGAAGCTAAAGTCTCATGAGAACTGGTTTCTGGTATGTTTATGAAATTTGTTAAATCAATCTAGCAAAACTCTCAACTTTATTGAACTCATAAATTTGTAACGACTTTTTTTAAAAGAAAGATCCGAATCATGGAAGTAACGTGATATATATCAGATATTTTTTTAAGCAATAGCGTTCATTCTTGCCATAGAATGTTGTTGCCGCTATTTTTTTTAGAGAGGTTCCTTTCAACTTTTGCCTACTAGTTAACTGGGTGATTTCCCTTACAATTTATGCAGCTTTTATTTGCTGTACATTCACCGCAATTTATGCAAGTTTCAGGTTGTGTACAATACCGTGATGGATGTTGGAAACTAAAACATTTGGAGCATTATGAGGTTTATCGATGAAAAGTTGGATATTATGGTTTATGAACCAGAGTTTGATGTTTTCTGGTAACAGTGTTCCTAGTATGGTAATCAGTACACACACAGAGGAAATTTCTTGGCTTGTCCCCGATTTGATAAATCGAAGGATTTTTATTATCTCTATATTGTTTGTGTTTTGTAATTTAGTGGCTAAATCTATCAGTGATACATTGTTAGGAATTCCGAAGAGGTTTAGTTTAGTTTTAGTTTTTTATTAACGTCGCACTAGAAGCAACACGAGGGCTATTGGCGACGGACCTCGTAATTTTGAACCACGGTCAAGTGACGAGGACGACACCTGAGCTGGCACCCCCCTCTCCTAACATCCACACCACGCCAACGGGAGGACTTTGGGCCCCGAACAGATTTAACGTGCATCAGCCCCGGCTACACGGCGGGTCTTTGGTGGCCAAGGATCGAACCCGCGACTGAACGAAAACCGCCAGCCGCTATCCACGACCTTGACCACTAGGCTACCGCGGCCCCCGAATTCCGAAGAGGAGAAATCTGGAAGTAATTCCTTCCCCATATGACGTTGGCCTTAATTGAAATATTTGATAATTTTTTAATGACAATATCTGTTCTGCACACAAAATGCTTAATTTTACCATTTCTGATAAAGGATATGTTTAGGATATTTGCAGGACTTGAAATTTTACTATTTCTGTGTGTAATAATAAGGGATTAGCTTTCGGAGTGTGATATTATCCTTGATTATTCTCCAAGAGAATATTAATTTCGGTTATTTTCTTGCTTTCTGTTCGTTTTATAATTTCTTTATCACTGAAGGTTGTTTTAAGGTATTTATCATTTAACTTCTCTATCAGGCGGCAACTGTTCGCCCATATCTTGAGTCACAATATACGAAAAACCCAGCTTGGGTGTATTCGTTACGAAAAAAGGAAATAATAAAAAAAGATAATTTTACTTCAAAATGCTGGTATAATAAATATTTGATTTGATACCTCACTTCTTGTGGGCAAAGAAAGAAACGCAATAGGATTGAACGAAACTTGGAAAAATTTAAAGTAGAATGGCGCAAGAGTCGAAAATCATTCGCCCCGCACACCTTTCGCAGCCGGTGCTGTTTTTGACGAGTCGTGGGTTCGAGCCCTGATGACACTAAAGACCCACCATTTGGTATGTGATACATGTTAAATCTGATCGAGGTTCCAAGTCCATCCGTTAACGTGGTGTGAAAGTTTGGAGAAAGAGGTGCCAGTTTAGGTGTCTTCCTCGTCACTTGACCGACGTTCGAAATTACGTGGTCTGTCGCGTTGCTTCTCAATTCGAGGTTAATGATCAGTTGCAGCACTTGAAAGAGAGTACCTCTAGCCGCAACTTGTTCTAACTATTATTGTAATGAATTAATTTTTCATTTGTGTGCTGTGTGTATCAATAGAAGGATATTCAATTAAAAATGTGTTCAGTGTTTTAATTTAATTTTGTAGCAGCTAGAATAAGACGTAATACTTTGTCGAATATTTACATCTCCTATACGTTCAGATTGTGCTTAAACACATTAAATATATTTTTTAATCGATTAAATTTCTATCATATGTGATTTATCTTTGATATTCCTCTTAAAACTATATTGATGTTCGATAATCTAACAAGATCGGTAATCTGGTATGACCATGCCCTCGAACGTGCCGGATTAAAGAACGCCTACTGTATTTATTACAGTTTTTTTTTTTTTTCCTTCAAAAAACAGAAACGAGGATCATTCACATCCTTTTTATACTATTTAGAATTAACAAGTTTCTTAATGGTGATATATTGCTTCGATGATTACATTCGCTAAACACAGGATTAACTATTTAAGGAGATTTTGGTTACAGATTATGCAGTTTAACTGTTCCGGACTTCTGACTCCAATAACGATGTTGGACGAAGCGTCGTAAACCGAGGAAGGAAATAAAATTATTTATTGAGAAAAATGAAACACCGTATAGTTAAGCTGGAAAAAAATAACTATAATAAACCTTTTTAAAACTGAGGAAATAAATAATGGAAAAAATAGGGAAATAGGAAACGTTGTGATCAAATAAAAACGACATGGGTCGTTCAAAGTTAATATTGCTATCTCAGAATTACGTCCAAATCAATGTTTTAAGTATACGTAGACACTCACACATGCACTATAAATAGTTAAATTGATTGTATACTTGAAGGAACAAAGAAACACGACGATTGGAAGGTAATTTGAACCAAGGAGTCATTCCTATTTAAAACAGATTTAATTCTAAATTGTTTTTCTTGTACACGTTTTCCTGCTACTTTTCATTTTAAAACACGAACCAGCTTTTCAATGGAATGTAAATAAAAGTTAAAATAAGTACATTTAGTGTATCTTGCGCAGTTAAACAGTTAACATACGTTAACTGCAGTTTATTATATTTAAAAATAGTTGCGTTGAATACAAATGATGATATATTCAAAAAAGCGTTTTGATGCATACATCATTTCTTAAAAACCTTTTTTTTATTTGCCTTAAGTTAAGTTTTTGTTGAAAATAAAAGAGCTCTACATAGTAGCTCATCTTATGATTTTAAATATTATGCATTTTGTTATCATATAGATGAAAACATTTTCTTATCGTTTAAAAAAGATTTTTTAGGAATTGTATATATATTATAAATTACAAAAATGCTTATAACACTCAGATTTTAAGTCTATACACTCGTACACCAATCCCTCGAATTGCATGGTACTTCACTTACACGGTTTCACTTATATATGATTTTTAACTTTCTATCCAGTTGAAAAAAGTTTCATTTTGCTTGCAAGGGCTTATTAGATTCAGTTTATTCTATGGCGTAAGAAATATTTTTATATATCTTTGTTTCGTTTTTTTTTAGTATTTATTAAAATAGACTGCATATTATTTATTTTTATAAGTCCCCCTTTCCCTCTCAACACTTTTTTTCTTATTTTCCTGTCCATATAAACGTCTAATATCTTGTTTGTTTAAGCGGATTTAAATATTTAAAAGCTTGAGAAGCAATAGAATTTTTTTTTAACTACAAATATATTGTACTCGGCATATCTATTATTCTTGATATATTTTTAACAATTTTTGCGTGTATATATTTACATGCTCTTGACAAAAAAAAAGCTAATCATGATAGACACTCGTTTATGATTTTCTATCTCTCTTTGGGTCGCATTCTTTGCTCCTTTCTGTTGTAGGTGTTCTGATATTTTCTGGCTTTGCAATTACAATTATCAATTTCTTCTTTTGTGTTACAGGGATATTTTATTCATCCTAATATTTCTATGGGTTAGTCAGTTGTTCTCCAAATTCTTTTAGAAAAAAAAAATACATATTTGATACAGCTTGTTCTGATTGTATGGAAAATTTAGAAGCATAAAACCTCCATTTATTGCAGTGAGGTCAATTATATTATAAAATAAACACACAGATAATCTTCCAGATCCCTTTTGCACTTATTAAGTGGCAGCTAATTATTAGTAGTACCTACTTCACTTTTAAATTCATTATTTATATAATATGAAATTGTATTTGTGGTTCCTGTTCTTTCTCGTCTGAAACTTTGGACTCAGGTGCATAATTGAAAGGATTATCGATTTATTCCTTTCCTGCTTCTATGATACAAGACTCATAACCAGTTGAAAAACAAATAATGAGAAAAATACATTTTTTAGTTGCAATGAATTTATGTTTGAAGTCTTTTATCGTTTTTATTTTTACAGAAAATTGTTAATTCGCTTATGTTCTTTATTGTTTTTTTGTATCAAATATTGTTAATTTGTATTTATGTTTTTCATTTTCAAAATCGATCGAAAAAGTATAGACCTTAAAGTTGTTACATTGGGCTCTTTGTGGTTTTCTCTTTAATTACCTTAGGGACTTTTTGCAAGTTGCATTGCATAATTACAACACTTTGCCAATCAAATGAAACGTGATGAGAAAAATTAGATGAAAGAAAGAAGTATAATGAACTGAATTAAGGATAGTGATATATATGCAAAATGGAATAGATAGGAAAGAAAAGGCAGTCAGAGGATAACGACAGAATGATATATATTTGCCAATTCAAGCAAATCATTGCAATTATTCGTTTGTATTTAAGTTAGTTCGAAGCGATTCCTAGTTAGAGTAATAGGAGTCAAATTTATTATAAGCAAGAAGTGTCACAATCGGTGCGAGGGAGTTGGTAAGCTAAGTCTTTATTGCTTAATTATGAGCTAGTTCAACTGCTGATTAATTCCCCTCTGCATCAGGAGATATTTTCTACCTCATGGTGAGGAAGATCAATTGACCTTGAATGTCGGTGGTGCTCAAGCCCTCGATCATTGGGTCTGAAGAAAACTTGTCCGGTCGCTTTTTGGATTGCTCTTACAACAAGAACATAAGGGATTCTCTTTTGGGCTTGTTATTAAGATTTTTCAACTTCTGCCGCTGCTGTTGAAGAGAACCGCCATCACGAGGATTAAAGTGAGTAAAGAGAGACTCGAAAGAGAGCGATCTTAAAAATTCTAAAATAGATTATAAACTGTATTGTTCTTTTTTTTTTTGACGTCTCTTTAATTGGATTTGTGAATTTATTGACTATTTAGTAAAACTTTTAAGATGTCTGTAGAATTTAATAATGAATAATTTCACGATTTTTTTTCAAACAGATTGTAGAAAAAACTGCGACACGCGAAATAAATACAACGAATAACACACAAAAACTTGATAGTAAAATACATTTTTCTATTAAACAAAGTTACCTTGGATCCAGTTTAAGCTTTTTATTTAAAAAAAAGCCTTCAGAGATCACCCCCTTCCCGGCCCATGATAGTTCATTATAGTGTTTCCGTAGAAAGTCGTTGTAAATCCCAAGTGTGACGTTCATCAAATTTGACCCAATGATCAACAAAAGTTTTGTTTCTCGAAAAAATATGAGATATTCAACATTGCGCAAGAAATATTTTTTTTTGAAGTAACCTCATACTGAAAGCAATAAGAGGGTTACTATTAGCGACGGGCCGTAATTTTGAACTACGATGAAGTGGCGAGAACGTCCTCTGTGATGATACCCTACTCTTCATATCCGCGCAACCTTAACATTTTAAGCTCCCAAAGGATTTAATGAGCAACATTCCTGCTTTATGATAGTCTTAAGTACAGGATCCAAATCTTGCTACCAGTGAGTTACGAGTCCGTTACTCTGCCATATATTTTATTCTAGTCTTTGCTATTGCGATATAAGGATCAAGTCACTGGATAGTAGTCCCAATTTTTTCAGTTTGAGTGGCTTAGATTCTGTCATTCAAACATGTATAATAACAAGTTGCGGAGGTTGAAAAATTATGATTTTTTTTTTTTTTTTTAAAAATATTACGAAGCCCTTTTTTTAGTATCACAGAACAAATTTATTAAGAGATAGGAAAGTTGATCTCTATGTGCGTTCTCTCTTTTGAACTAACAATGGAATTTCTTTCGGATAGATTATGATGTTGGATTATTCGCGATTTTCTCTTCACTAACCTTAGGAACGTTTTGGTAATTTGAATTGCATAAAATTACAATTTCTTCCCCACTAGAATGAAACGTGCTTGTTAAATTAGATGAACACGAAAGAAATGTAGTGAATTCAATTAGAAATAGTGATATATAAGTGAAATAGAATTGAAAAGGAAAGAGGAGGGGAAATAGAGGGTAAATATAGGCTGGTATATATTAGTAAATTGGATTGAAACATCTTAATTTATCTTTTGGATTGAAGTGAAGAATCGCCTGTTATTGAGAAGTGTTTTTAATCAGAACGAGTGATTTGGTAAGATTTTTTATTATTATAATATAAATTAGAATTGATCAAGTTAAGAAAGATTTGAGTGGGTGAGCGAACATATATATTTTGGTAATTAATAAAAATATTTTGTCCTACTCTTATGTATCTTCAGCTGGAGTTTTGTAACAATTGCCCATTAAATTAGACTGAAAGAGGGCGGTAGAGTAAATGATGGAAGAACGCCGCAAGGTTGGAAAGTCAACAATTTTATTATATTTAAGATACATTGACATTTCCTCTCACAGTTCAATTTATAAGAAAACGTAAGAATAATGAATTCAAACATCATGCGTTAATATAAGCAACTGCATATCTCTAAGAAAAATCAAATTGGTTAATCCTTAAACCTGAACACAACCTCTTAAAAACCTTCGGTTAGTTGATTTCTTGACATAAAATTCTACAAAACATTTCCAATTAGCTCAGAACAATCATTTGGGAGCTAAAAAACGTCGTAAAAATGTTTCTCAGCCACCTTTTCATGCACCTTAACGTGCGAGAAGTTTTACTGTAAAACATTTTTAACAATCACCTTCACCAGTTCTTGAACTCGTTAAATCAAATAAAAAAGAAAGCACTGAAGGAAAATGATGGTTTGCTTGATCATGAAAGGGGGAAAAGAGTTGATAGTCGTGCGGTAGGAAATTATGACTTTTTGTTTTCGTTCCAATTTTCTTTTTCTCTTGTATGCAATTAATTGGTTGTTTACCCTGAAAAAGAAAGATGAACATAATATGTATCCTCAATGTCAAGGTTCTTGAGAAGGACGATGGGCATCGACGAGGTAGTTGCCCCCTCGAGAAAAAAAAATATTCTCCGGAATTCGCTAATTGAATGAAATCTGTTGCCCATAGTAATTGGTCTCATCCATTTATATCGATGTTCCGAGATTTATATGTGGAATGTCACAGGTCTCGAAATGGAAGGATTATCATTCCATTCGGGAGGTTATGTAAATCTATATAATGGAAAAAAAACCAGTTAATGAAAGTGGAATAAATTATACGCTTTGGCCTGGCAATCTTTTGTAGTGTTAATGGTATAATAAGGTAAGGGTTTATCGCCTATTTTTTGAGGAATTATCTTTTGTAAGATGTGATTGTGGAGAATTGTTCTGGGTAATGTTTTTTGAATGCGTGTGCATCATAAAGTTGATCTTGTTAACACTTTTCTGTGTTTTTTTTTTCTTCGAATTGATGATAGTAAAGGTTTTTTTAAATCCGGTTGTGTATAAGTTATTATTATTTTTTTTAAAAAAAAAACCACACCGCATTTGATGTTTTATAAGTTGTTATACGTCTATTTTGCTTGTTCTTTCATAGTTTTATATAGATAAATAAAAATATTCTTATTAACATTCAATGTGCATATAAATTAATAAATTATTCTCTAAAATATTCTCTAAATAACACTGAAAGGCTTTTTATGTTATTTTGTTATCCTGAACATGAGTAAAAATTTCTCATGTTCAGGATAAAATAAAAATTATTTTTGAAGATTTTATTGTTATTCTATCGATAATTTTGTATTAATTTGGAGAATTTTGTGATTTGAAAAAAAAATTCTTCATGGAGTGCCAATACGTTTTCTATCCCATTTTTTTTATCTCATGGATATCATTATGATCTCCGTTCTTCATTATCTATAGCTATTTCATGGTAAACTCAATAGAAATAATCAAACTGGTATGTTTTTACCATAAACTTATGAAATTATAAAACCTAAATGTTTTACAGAATTATATACATCTAACCCATAAAAATATTATCGGTAATAGTAAAACTGAAATTAAAATGAAAAGAAGCTTAAAAGCAGTAAGACATGACTCAAGCGATGAAATATATCAAGAGAGTTCTTATGACATAAACTTCTGTCGTGAATGTTGAAAAAGTTCGACTTTCGGTGTTTCTCATAAGGAATGGTAGGGAATCGAATTTTTATTAACACTAAATTAGGCCAATTTCACTTCAGTAAAATGTTAGTAGTGAGTTTAAAATTCAGAGATGAAGCACAAATTCCAAACTGTTATAATAAATTAATTTCCTCTAATAAATTCCTTCAATAATAAATTCCAAATTTAGCTTCTACAAATGTGAAATTTTCATGCAACTTCTCTTTATTGCTTCTAACTCAATGAAAAATAAAAGTTAATAAAGATTGCTCTCTCTCTCTCTCTCTCATTCATTCATTCATAACTGGATCAAACTATAAGACAACACTGTTATAACTGTGGATAATAATATTCAAATTATATAATGTTTTGGTATTTTTAGGTGCAGCTCACCAATAGATGCATTTTATGAGCTAAAAATGTTTGAAAGTACTTTCAGGTTAATTCTTAAAAGTCATGGAACACCCACTGAAAAGACTGAAAGATTGCATTTCTAATCCCCCTCAGCCTGCGAGTCTGATAAGCTTTAATTGCCTCTGTCAGCAGTGTTAAAAGAATTTAATTAGAAAGCTGGTTCACGATTCTAATTAAAACTTCAAAAGCGGAGCAGTGAAAGCAAAAACATCAGATGGATCATCGTCCTAGATTTATACGATGATGAAATTCGTGAAAGAGATGAGTGAACAGCGGCCTATTCCGATCGAAATGACCCTATTTTGCTTGTAATAGGGCAATTAAAGTCACTGAACTTGATTCTTTTTGCGCAACACCCTCTTCTCAAGACTGTTCAACAAGGTCGTTCGAAAAAACGCCGATCGATTGTTCGGAAAACTGTTCCAAGTTTTTTGGAAACTGATGACCGACATAAAGGAAGAAGCATCGAAAATTCCCATGAGACATTTAGATTCCAGATGATTTCTCACGCTTTGAATTGTTTCAGATGCAGAATGGATTAATTAGTTTTAACCTCTCTCTCTACCGCTCTTAGTCAAAGTCAGCTCATGAATTTGCATACAGTTAGTTTAAATAGGATGTATGGATATATCAGTGTGAATATCTGTCATAATACGCATAGAAAATATGACTTAATCAGTCGCTTTAAGATGAATCTCAAATCGGATGAATGAATGACTGTTCAATAAAAATAATCTTGTAAATAAGTATATGCAGGAAGACCTTGTTTAGTGCTTC
This sequence comes from Nephila pilipes, assembly GCA_019974015.1. Taxonomy (NCBI): domain Eukaryota; kingdom Metazoa; phylum Arthropoda; class Arachnida; order Araneae; family Nephilidae; genus Nephila; species Nephila pilipes. Next base: position 318,246 of record BMAW01092618.1, on the reverse strand, counting down.
CTTGATGAACGCTTATTCGATACAACGCGGTCATTTAGTTCCGCTACATTTCACTTTGTATACCATTACCCTTTCATCCATGTTTCTAATCAGTTTCATTATAAATTTATTTATTATGTAAATCTATATCTAAAAGACCAAACAGTGATAAAAAATGATTTATACAGGGTGTTTCGAAACTAATGAGAAAAAATTACAGGAGTGATAGAAAACATTTAAACAAGCAATTTTCAATCTGCAATGCACAGGCGGTGAACCTCTAGATGGCGTTGTAATCGAAAACACAAAGCGCGAGTTTTCTTACACATAATCATTTCTACCGTGGGTTTCAGGAGGCATGGTGACGTACAGTAATAAGGAAAAGTTCATATCATTCCTTCTTGGTTTGAATTTTTGCCCATGAGTTTCAAAACGCCCTGCATATGTACAGTAATTTGATTATACTTGTACTTTTGAGCATGTGTGTGTATATATTATTACGTAAAAATACAATACGAGTACTTATGAGTGTGTATTGTATACACATAATATGTTTAACATATGAATCGGCATTTCTTTTATTTTGTAAAATAAGTCGGGCGGAAACGAAAAAAAAAAAAAAATGTATATGCGCATAGTAATTTGCTATGCTCATATACATTTTTTGTATACTTTTGAATATTTACTTTTATATTTTTTATATATTATTATGTATTATATACAATACGAGAGAGTACTTATGTGTGTAGTGTACATATATAATGTGTCAAACATCCGAATCGGTATGTTTTATTATACGTAATAGCATGTTTTTAAAACGTTTTTATGTATTTCACTTGGTGTGTGTGTGTCATCAAATTTTCGATCGTTAATTTAACCAACTTCCCATCAAGCTAGAGCTCTGAAACTTTGGGAAAAGTTCTCACTCGCCTAACAATGCAATATTTAGATATTTGCGACAAGTCTTAACTAATATTTTCTTTAATAATGCAGTTTAGTCCAACCACTTGGCGCGATTTCAAAAATTGGAACCAAATTTGGCGATTTTTTATTTATTTATTTTTTTTTTTTTTTTTGCTGAACGTCAAGTCCGTAAAACGGACCAGCCACATTTGGTAAAATACTGCCAAATAATTCTTGTTGCCAAGGATGGTTGGGTTAAACTGCATTCCAACCATTTAACTTACCGGATGAATTAATTAATTTTAGTTAGTTTTAACGTTTATTTGTATTTCACTTGGTGTGTGTCTGTCTGTGTGTGTATCAGTGTGTCATCAAATTTTCTGTTGTTAATTTAACCAACTACCCATCAAGCTAGAGCTCTGAAATTTTGGGAACCGTTCTTACTTGCCTAACAAAGCAATATTTAGATATTTGCGACCAGTTTTAACTAATATTTCAATAATTTTTTAATAAACTTTGCCACCATATAAAAACGTTGATTTTTATCTCGAATTATTTATTATTAACATACGTAAATTAGGTGGAATGGAAGTGGGAAAAACTGTTTATATATGTATAGTAATTTGATAATACGAGTACTTTTGAGCATTTGTATGTTATTATGTATAATATTCAATGCGACTTCTTATGAGTGTGTAGTGTACTTACATAATATGTCAAATATACGAACTGGCATGTGTTTTACTTCGTAAATTAGGGACTAGTAGCTTTAAGCGTTTTGACCATGCGAGAGGGGAGCATTGCTTTCATGTATCGTTTTCACTAGTAGTGAAAGAGTATTCACGCTACCAATACGATTTGGATTTTATTCATTCATTAAGAATTAATTTTTTTATATAAAAATAACTTCACCATTAAAGTAAAATTTGTTTATTTTTGGTAGCGTGTTTCCTTTCTCCTATTTTCTATGTGTTAAAATGACCTCGTTTTACACATTTTCATTTAGTGCTTTCTCGTTTCGAAACGCATCCTAAGCAGCTATACAAAGTTTTACTGTAGTATGACCATGAATTCGGATATCTTTGTCAAATGTACATTGACTTGATTAGTCAAATACCAAAATAGGGATAAGGCAAAGAGGTATGTAAGTTTATGGTGTGTTTAAAAATTTATGCATGGTATATACTTTCAAAGTTCGAGTCACATCAAACTGTAATAGCTTTATAAAATTAATTAAAAGTTAAATTAGTTAAATAAAGCAAATGTGGTCTTACAAAATTCCAATTTTGAATATTGCCGGTATAGTTAATACACCATAAATTCATATAATCAAATTAGTTTTTGTATAATTTCTGTATTTTAATATTATTTGTATTAATATAATGTGTACTCTCTCTTTTAATTATATTTGACCTAAAAACGATAAAAATGATATATAACTATTTCCTTTTTTACATTGGATGTTTTTTGGTTCAAAATCAGTTGGAAGGAAGCAGTTTTTACTGTTAGCATTATTTGCTTCGAAACCGTTAAATAACATCATCATATATTTATTTTCTTCTTACATTGAATATATTTTATTTAAATATCTTCTGTCTTTGAATATATTTAGTTTATTTTTCACATTATTCGGTTTGAAAGCAATAAATGACATAATAGCCTACAATTTCTTATTTACATTGGATAAATCTCGAAGGAAATAAATTTTTGAGATGTCATAGTTCTTAGATGTATATATTTGCCTATCTTTTTTTGCCTATTTCTCTTATGCACTTTACTACTTTGTAGTTAATAAACACATAATCAGTGGTTTGACTCATTATAAACAAGATGAGAAAAATGTATATAGAATTTTGAAATCCATTCTGATGTTTCATTAAATATTATATAAGTGATTATATTCTGTTCTATCAGTTCTGCATTTTTCAGCGAACCGCATTCATTTCCTCTGAGCTACTTTAGTAAATCTGTACGAGCTGAAGCGAGATGAACGTTTTAGTTTAGCATGAAACAGCTACTGCTCCGCAATCGTGAAGATTAGCAGTCGAAAGATGGTGTCAAAAGAAATACTCGTTCATGAAATTCCATCTTCCTCGAAACAAGAGAAACAAAAAAACCTGATTCAATCCCAAGATTTCATTTTTTAAAGTATTTCAGCGACGGATGTCACGGAAGTATTTAATTTGTTCGAATGTACTTAGTTGATCTACTTCGATAATTCCTGGATATTACGAGTCGATTTCCCGATCTCAAGAAAACAAAAGGCGTTGAAAAATTTTACATCCTTTTACAGACATGGCACACCAAGTACAGGTGTTTACGGACATTGACGTAGATTGATTTCTTTATCTTTCCCATCAAATTTGCTCCATGAGAAATGTGCACTTGATAGCAAGACGACATGTACTACAGTACATGAGTTTCAATGAGCGTTACAGATTTATTTTAATATCAAAAGCTATCAAAAGAAGAGATCGAAATTTTGAATTTCGCTACTTCCTTAACAGAACTTATTACCAACGATTGTAATTTTATGCGGGTTTTGGAATACTCAGTTTGAACCTAGGATAAAAGGCTTTGATAATTTCAGTTATGCAAGTCGTATATCTTTTATCTGTTGTTTAAATTATTCTTACTTCAAATTGATATTTGCTTTTATTTTGAGGTCCTGAGCTGAAAGTAACTGAAATCATTTATTTTAATAATCAAGAACTGTTCTTTTTTTTTCTCTCTCTTTCTTTTTTTGATTGCGTGAATCAGGCTTCTTACAAACTCGAAAACACTACAGTAGTTATATGAATAAAATATATCCTTATATGATATGTAATAAGTTAGATAAATTATTTGTAATATTAATGTTAAGTATAAATTTCAACAATATGATTGTTTCCGAAATATTTATGTGTTCTATAATAGACCATAACACAATTTTCTTAAGAGAGTATGCGAAATAATAAATTTTGTGAAATTTCAACTCTTAAAATATATTATATATTGATTTTTTTTTAGCGTGTTTTGCAATAAATAAATGAAAGCTTTTCTTCCTTCCTGTCATTTTTCTTCTTGGCCAATCTTATCATTAATGTTGAGACAACTTTCATAAAAATTAAGTAAATTCATCGTGCTACTTTTCAATGAATTTTCTTAACCGATGTGTTCGAAATCATTTTGCGCAATTTTTGTTTTTGAATAAGTAATTTGAATGTTAAAAAAACAAATCTTGTATGCAATGATTCCTCCATTTACGTAAGTAATTAGTTTCACGAAAATGAAACCTTCACTGGAACTCTCACTGGGAGGGGGGGGGTAGAGAAATGATACGACTGCTTATCAACGTGGCACTGAGAAGCAACGCGATGGCTATTGGCGACGAATCTCGTGATTTTGATCCTCGATCAAGAAATGAGGGAACTGGCACCTCTCTTTCCTAAACCTCCACACCACATCACTGGTAGGACTTTCAGCCTTGACAGATTTAACGTGCATCAGCTCCGGCGGATGTTTAGTGGCATCAGGGCTCGAACCTACGATTCGACGAAAACCGCCGGTTGCGACCACATCGATAGAAGAGGCACAATTGTTTTTAACTTTAAAATGTTCATAACACTTAGGTGTGTTTGTTCATTTCGTTTATTATTGATACTTATTAAGTACCTTAATCTTTTTTAAAAAAATAAATATTGTTTCAAGAAATAAATTCAAATTAAGAATTAAAAACGTACTAGTACGATAGATAACTCTGTCCTGTGCTTGAATATAACAAACAATTTTGAAGTAAAAAGAAAAGAACTTTTAAATTAGTTTGGGATCTCATGCTCAAGTATATTATTTTATGCGTGGAATGATGACGATGGAGGCGGCTTGTGTTCCTGTGTCCACTCTTAAGATCCACTATTTTCGGAGCACTCTTATAAATCTTACTCTTTAACAATTCTAAAAAGCGTTACAAATGCATCTCTGGAGTTTTTTTTATAGACAAAGAATATGTCGAAAATAAAGACCAAAAGTAATGAAACAAATAGAATGTAACAGCAATCTATTAGTTTATAAGATAATAAGTCTTTCGATTCTTCGTCGGAAGACTTTGTTATTATAATTTTTAGCAGTATTATTCATACATGATTGTCATTAAAGGATATACCATGAGGACACGACTTTATCTAAATGACTAATTGTTACTTCTTCAACTGAATTATTACTTCTTTGATTCTTTACAAAGTTAAAAAAAAAGTACAGCTCGCAGCTCCTTTGTTTTAATCCGACATCTGCGGTTACAGATCATTATCACAATAAGTATAAATTTAAGATGGTTGGTCACACATCGGTGAATTTACAAAAAAAAAATGATCATCAATAATGGAAAAATTGATTCCCAGCGGTAGACAACGTGTAGACAGACGTCAAATTTCAAGATTTTCAAATTCAGAAGGTCATGATTATATAAGATTTACTTCAAGCGTTTCTCCTTTACATTAAAGCGTGCATTAAGATAATTTTTTTTTCTAGAAAGATTCTGTAGTCACAAAATGGAATGCTAAACGAAAATACGGTGAAAGAAGGATATATAATTTTAAAAGCAGAGTGACATGTGTGTCTAGCTGAAAGAATAATGAAAAAAATACAGCTACGTTTTGAAAATTGTTTCTTCGATGTAGTATAATTTGAATATATGATTTTTATCAATGAAATAAAATGAAACATTCTTCTTTACTTTGCATGAAATGAATGAAACTAAATGTTCTATCTCTTAACATAAAAATATTTGTTTTTAAATTGTCTTGTACACTGAGAAAATGAGTCTTATTATGATCGGTATAGAAAAGTATAAAAATATTGATAAATAAATAATACTTTTGGTCAAAATAGTTTTAATAAAGGTCAGTATGAATAAAATCAAGATTTTAATGCACATCAAGTGTCGTGAATTACTGCACGATTTCTGAACGAGTTTATTTTTTTCCTAAGCAGTATCAGCGAATAGCTTTGGTTAAACAATTTATTCTTAAAAAGAGAGATAGAGAGAAAAGGCATTGCTCTCTTTCCTCTAGGAATTTCATAACATATTTTTCTTGGCTTCGCTTCACTTTGATGTGATTGTCATCGACGATTCCTCTTCTCTGATTTTAAGAGCAGCAAACGATTTTAGATAATAGTTTCTATTGTGTGGAAAGAAGAAGAATACATCAAAGAGAGCAATTTATTTATTTTTTAGCAGAACTGATAGCGAAGGAAGAAAATAATGAATAACATCACTGAATAAATGAATAGGATAAAGGATAAACGAAAATATTGAATAAATGAATAGCATTTAAGAAAAAAATGCTGTTTAGGTTATTTGGTTGCTTCTAATTCCGATGCATTCAAACAAATAAGAACAGGATTTTCAGAATATTTTTTTGTACAACACAATGAAAAAATATATTCCATTTGCATTTATGTAAAAAAGAACAATTTTAAGACTATAAATTTAGAAGGCGTGCTTATATCTCCAGAATAATCATATCTTGTTATATAATTTATTCATATCACAAAAATTCTATTTAAATTACAATTAGATTGAAAATTCTATAAAATAAATATGTTAGTCACGTATTATTTATGTATATAAAACACGGTAAAAATATTTCCAATGTTATAAGCTTCTACAATATACTCAAAAGTCCCAAGTTTCACTTTTTAGTTAACTGAATTTATTCTGAAAAAAAATTAATAATGTGTCTACATTTTGTGTGTTTAGGGTAAAACCTTTTTATAATTAAAAAAAATATTGAAATCTATTTTTCAAAAAATTTCCGTTGTGTATTTTCCCATATCTTTCTTTATAAGGAAAAATAAAGCTATTCTATTAATCGGAATCAAATAGTTTCATATTTTGATGCAATTTTTATGTTTGAAACTATTAAAACTTTCCTTCTTTATAATTATGCTTAAATTGCGGTACGATAGAATGCAAATTGCTTGATAATATTCTTAACCACACATAATTAGTGTGCTTAGAATATTAACATAATAGACACTCATTTGAATACAATTTCCGGAAGGCGCGCATTGGCGTTTTAATAAACTATTCTTAAATAAATGTGTAAAATTAAAGTTGTAGCATTTGCCTTTCATTATTAAACTCCACCGTCATCTTACAGTCTAATGAAATAGTCAGTAAGCTAACAAAATTCAAAGGAATAGACATCAGAAATAGACATAACGGTTTGTTACATTAAAATGCATTCGTTTGGAACTTCAGTACTGAAGTTTGGGACTGTGGGCCAATGTGAAGTTCAGTGCTGAATGTCGCTTTCGTCTGAACGATGATTCTCATCGGCTACTGATAAGGTGAGGACGTGAAACTCCTTTTCACTCGGGAAACATCACGGAAAGACATCATTTCCGTCAAGGGAAATTATGATGATAACAGGCATCAGGCTGGACAGCCTGAATCAACCTCCATGGCTTTGAAACGTGGTCTGAGGCTGCTAGAATATACAGAAAGGATATTCTCGATCCCTATGTTCCTCTGTTTCGAGGTGCTGTCTTTCCTAACATCATATTTATGAATGATAACGCGCCTTATAACCATGCGAGCCTGATCTAAGAATTTCTTTAAAAGGAAAATATCCAATGCATGCTGTGGTATGTTCTTTCACCTGATTTAAATCCTATCGAGCATGCAGGAAATATGCTCGGAAGACAACTTGCAGCCCTTCAGCATCCACCAAACTCCGTTATAGAACTGAAAAGAGCTCTTTGGGATATTTGGAACTATATGAGCCCGCAGTTCATCCACAATGTCACAGCATAGGAAATCGTTGTGCAGTTTACCTCCTTATTAAACTGCAGTATCACCATTTTATTTCATTTGTTTTTTACTAAAGAATGAACTGCCCTTACTCTAAGTTTCATTGAAACTTTTTTTGGGTAACAAAAGTGGTTGTTATCGTTCTTTCACATAGATTTCTTATATTATAATCGATTTACACTCGTATATCACATTTCTCGCCATCCCGATTTAAGTTTTCGTTCATTATTGACATAATGTGCTCTTATGTAATTGGCTTTCTTGATAACCAAGACTGACTGGTCTCTGAAAATTAAGAAAATTTTACATTTAATAATTCTTATCGTTCAGTTATTTAACCATTGGAACGGACGGAAAGATATTCAAACAAAGAATTATATTCGTACTTCAGTTACCACAGACCTGTATTAAATATAACTGAAAAAAAAAGAAGACCTAAACACTAAAGGTATAACTTTTCAACGCATAAATTTTTTAAGAAATTAAATGCGTGTTTGAAATCGGTTTACTCGATGACATATTTTTTTTTAGAAAATAAAGATGCCATTTTCGTAATTTTGGTTAAAAACCAAATTAAATTAATTATTATAATTTTAAAAAAAACGTAATAATCATTAGCAGTTTTAATATTTTATTCGAATATTTTAATCAAAAATAAAGTGATCCTACAATTTCTAGAATTATACCATAATCACTTCCATATTAAAATAACTACGATTTTCAATAATAACTTCACGTAAATTTTCTTCATGATTTATTTCATGCATTTCATTTGATTCCCATCTAATACATCTGATCTATAATTCCGCAATTAAATGTGTATTACTATATAGAAAAAAAAAGTTTTTTGATAAATTTTATACTATCATTCTGATAATGGTAAAGCTTATGTCAGAATATAAATTTTTTGTCACAAAAAGAATTACCACCAAGCTTCCGAAAATGAACTGAATCGGAAATCTTTATGACCATTATAGCCAAATAAATACTCTTCTTTATTTAAGATTGTCTTTACGTAATATTTAAATGCAAGACAAAAACTTGGCGTATTTTTTCAAAAAGTAAAATTATCCAACGTTTGTATAATATTCTGACTTCGCTATTCAATAAAGAAAAGTACCAAAATATATATAAAGTATAAAGCATTGTACCACTCATTTTCTATACCCAAATAAATGAATTTTTTCTGCTGTAAAATTTGTTTCATATTTTGTTTCCTATACACCTACACTAAATGAATTTTTTAAAATTTTATATATAAAAGTAAAAAAATGTATATTACTCTAAATTTTAAAGATGCAATACAACGTCACAAATTTATATGAAAAATGGAATATATATATGCTATATATATATATATATATATATATATATATAATATATATGTATATATATATATGCTATATATGTATATATATATATATAGCCTGAAATTATATTTCATATTTGGTTCAAGAGTTCTAAAAATAGATTTAATATAGCAAGCAATTTTTTTTTAAATTTGAAAAAAATGTTAATTTGGCTTATTACTTATAAAACATGATGCAAGGAAACAATAATTGTTTGTAAAAAATCATTATAATGAAAGAATGAGAAAATGGAAAAGTTTATAATAAAAAATGAAGTTTTTATTTCTAGACTCACATGAGACTTTTAGCATTAAAATTTCCAAAATTATAAATTGCTTCTCAAACTAAATGACTTAGATTTTTTTTAAAATTAGAAATTTCTTTCACTTCTATGCAGAAATAAGTGAATAAAGAACAAACTGAGTAATATTTATAAATTTTTTATAAAATAAAACTTCAACTCGGGAATGATATATCCTTAAATATTATTAATATCTACAAATATCAGTATAAAAAACTATCAAAGCAATTTGAAAAGAATACAGTTTTGTAGTTTTTAAAGCATTTGTATTGCTTCGTTCTCGGATAGATTGTAAGAGTGAATGGAATCAAAAGTAATGTTTCAAGATTTTGAAACATTAATTATTCTGATCGCATTAGAGGAAAACTAAATTTTTTGTGACCTATGAAACTCAAACAATTAAAACCATTCTTCAATCGTGTGAATCATACAGACCACTTCAAAGATAAAATGGCAGGTGTTTATTATAATTCTTCATTTTGGGAACAAATTTAACGCAATCGATTCACTTTTAAATTCTATGCACGTGTTAATAATACATCTGGCGAAATCCGGTATCGCTTTGAGCAACACCTGAGAAACATTTCCGCATCCGATCTACTAAAAAACTTCGGAATGTCTGTTATCTTATTACTAGAGTAACAGACACCATTCTAGTTTTTTTAATGAAAGGAAAGGGAAAAAAATAAAATTTAAGAGCTAGAGTTCGACTTTATTGATGAAATATGTTCCTTTATCAAGACACTAACTGAACGGAAAAGAAAGTAGGAAAGGTTTGTTCTAGAAACATTGGGTGTGAGATTTATAGCCTCGAACTAAGTGATTTTTAAAGAAGAGGAAGTAAAAGAAGGAACTACTTTTTTTTTTTTTGAAAATTTATTGAGCAGGCATATGCAACATTTATTAACGGAAATTAGATATTAACTTTATTTTGTATGAAACTATATTTGTTCAAAATAATGTTTTGGTGATTAATGACAAAATAAACATGAAGAAAGCACTTTTTATTGTTTACGGAAAAATAAACGAGTAATTAGAGATATAACAACTTGCTTTATTTCTTTTCTAGTGTGAAATAAAAAAAAATTCGTTGCGATTTAGGAAAAATAGAACAAAATGCTTAGAAGAAAATAATTTATTAATATTTACTTGAAAATAGAATTAGCAATAAATAAAATAATACATGGTACGAGATATATAAATAATGTCTGGTACCATGCTTTCGAATGTACAGTAACATTCAAAAAACTTTAAATGATTTTTCATTTTGCGTTGATAAAGTAAAATTTTTAGGTAAAAGTTCAAGAAAACGATCGTTAAAATGTAATGTTTTGCGAATCTTTTAACAGGAATAAACTTTCATTTATATTTATATCTGTCAAAGGATCAGAAAGATTCAAGTTATTTTCCCAAAATAAAATGGTTTTCATGAAGACTTCAGTTAACAAATTTCTGTAAAGATTTGAAACATTTTATTCGATAGTTATGTAATAACAAAATTAATTGTATTAGCCACCCAAGGGGTTATTGCTTTAGGTGGAGCGTTTTGGCGTACCAGATCACTTATCAATTTTTTATCGTTTGTTTCAATTTTAATTACATTTAGCTTAAATATATTCAATTTAAAAATTTATCGTTTCCTTTACTTTTAATTTCGGAAAAATTTACTATTGTCCATTTTTCGATATTTCATCGTTTACTTTAATTTTTATATTTAATTGAATAATTTAATAATAAGTATAAAAAAAACGCACCTTGAGTGGCTAAATCTGTTCTTTGCACAGAACATTTTTTTTTCATGGTATGTCAAGTTGAAACACATTTTATTCCAATGTGAAAAGTCATACTGCTAGCAATATTATGACTTTTATAAAGTATTTCGATGTTACGGTATTTTTTTGAAAACGAAAGTGATTTCAATATTTTATAATTTGTATCATTTTACTATTTAACGTTTTCACAAAAATCTAATTTTTGTAATAAAAAACTCCATCATCATTCTATATGGATTTTGTCACATGAAAAAGTATTAAAAAAAAAGTTCAAAAACATATAAAATGCAGAAAAATATTTCTTGCAAAAAAACAAAAAACTTAAACAAATTGAAAATCGACTAAAAACTACAAAAAGATTTTTAAATTGAATAAGTTCTTCAAAATCTTCAAAACATTTGATTGCTTTACTTCATTCTTTGTTGAGCATCAAAAAAAGAGTAAGAATTTTAAATAATGTTTGACCTTATGGCACATTTACACTCATGAAAAATCAGGGGAAAAAGTATTGAGTAATCACACTGAATGTTCTTATTGTACCTTTTAAAAAGTGACAGTACGTGGAACGCTTTGTAATAATGCACCAGTTGTAAACTGCATTGAGAATATATGACTTTCCAAATTCATTCTACATTGCAAAAGAATAAATAAACGAAAAATGAATAGAGTGAAACTGTCGAAGTAAAACGAAAGAGACAAATTAAAGGAGATAATAAAAACATTCACCCGTTACTTTTTCTTGTTCACTGCTGGGCTTTCTTTTTTGGAACCAGACACAAAATAATGCGTCACGCGATTTTAACATAATTGAATAATACCGTGAGAAATGTTCCCTGTAGAATAATGAAAGCTGGAGAAGCATTTGGTGGAAGGAAATGTTATTTTTGGACCAGTGTTCTTGTCCTACGTTGTTTGGTTTTAGTTGCACCAAAACTGGCAAAGTGTTTCTGGAACATGGCTACCATTGTCAATTGCCCTGGGGATATTGTATTGCTGTACGTTAAATGTTTCTCTCAGAATGATACGTTCTCTGAGCAGGAAACAGAAACTAATCTTTAAATAACTACTCAAAATAGACATCTCCAAGATTGATTCAATCAAGTGTCGCTAATGTGTATATTAATTCAGTTGTTGAATTGGAACAAACTTCTTTATTTAGAACTTAATAGGGTGAAAAAGAATATATATATATATATATATATATATATATATATATATATAATTTTTTTTTTAGTTTTGCTCAAAAAGTTACATAAAGAGACGCGTTATTGATATTGTGCAATAAAAATTAATCAAATATTCACTTTTGAGAAAAATTTGTTAATACTTAACTAATTAAGAGTGTAAAATGATTAAAATAGAATTTCTGTCCTTTTTCTGGTTGGTGTGTAGTTAATAAAATAATTGAAATCTTCATTCAATAATTCTCATTTCTTAAAAACTGTCGAACAATTATGTTTTCTGCATTTTATACTCTATTTGAGAATGAGATATTTGCTGGGAATGTGGTTTTTCTCAAGAATATTTGGGTATAAATAGTTTTGAGTTCTGTGAATAATTACAATTTAAAACGTTAGAATAATATTGAAGCAAAATATATATTTTCAGAGAGAGAGAGAGAGAGAGAAAAGTTAATTGAGATGAGAGAATATTGATTTTAAACACATGAATTACATTGTTTCAAAAGATTTAAAGAAATCAATAGCGAAGAGAGTTCGTTGGTAACTTTTATCACAATCCTTTACTGAAAAATATTAGATTACGAAATTTATTCATTTGCAAAATGATGCTGGGAGTGTATTTTAAATTAATTTGTGTTGTTTCAAAAAAGTTTATCCTTATCTTTAATCTTCTTCCGTTGGCATGGTGTGGAAGTTAGGAGAGGGGTGTGCCATCTCAGATGTCGTCCTCGTCCTTTGATCGAGGTTCAAAATTATGATGTCGTTTCCTATAGCCCTCGTGTTGCTTCTAGTGCGACGTTGATAAAACCAATCTAACCAAACCTCGTCTTTTATCACACTAAAATGGAACATAGCAAATACTTTTTCACTTAAATTTAGAAGGCATTGACCCATATCTTTTTATAATTCAGTTATAAATCAGAGTAAGCGTCTTATAGAAAGCCCGTCTTAAACTTTCCCTCAACTCTACTTTAATTAAAAAATTATTCATTTTGAAAATAAAATTAAATAAAAAATTGTTTTTGTTTCATTTTATCACTTTCTATTACATAAGTTCTTTCAAAATCCTTAAACATCTTAAGAAAAAAAATTGAGAGAGAGAGAGAGAGAGAAAGGAACAATAAGGGAATTTCAATTTTCCCTTTCGGATGCCAGTAAGTTATACTTTCAATTATCAGTATTTACCTTTTGCGGAACTTTGGCAACTTTTTGAAGCTTTTTTTAATGATAACCAGAGCATATTTTTAAATGTTTACTGCATGTTATATTAAACATCTCAGGTTAACAAAATGCGTTATCTCATTTAATATATTTTCGAATTATATACTTCTTTATATTTTCATATATAATTATTTTAATAAATGATTGTTCATCAGAACTTAATCATTAATATTAATAATTCATTTTTTTTCAGAAACTGATTTCGAAAATAGAATATTAAATCCCTATTTTGAAGCACATTGTTATTTATACTAAAATTGCTAATTAATTTAATAAATTTGCTAATTACTAGGAAATGTTTATGTAACGATATAAGTTACATATTATAAATAAATTTGTGTTTAAAAATGAGTTATACTCCATAATTTTTTATATTTGTAATACAAAAAATTACCCTTAAAGTATAATTGATAGGATAAAACAAATTATACATGTTTTATATAGGTGATTCATTTCTTGTGGAAGTAGTAAATTATTACAAGAAAGTTTTCTAAAAATGTTTAGCTGAATTATGACAAATGCCATACCTCATAACAATTTTTTCATCGTATTTATTTCGTTATGTTATTCAAATTTGGTTTTTCTATTTTTAATTAATAAAAAAGTTAATATCAATTTAATTTAATTTTACTTATTTATGATTAAAAGTGCAATAATAAAAATACACTTCTGCAATTCTTACCTTGATGAAATTTTCAAATTTTGAGTTATTACAAGAATAACAGACAAGAATACAAGTACAAGAATTACAGAAAATTACTTCATATTTTGAAATATCTCACTTTAACATTAAAGTACGTAAAAAAATATCACGTTTTTAAAATTTATCTAAAATTACAAGTAAATTCTACTTTAATTTTAAAAATTATTTATTGAATGGAAAGAAACTGTTCATTCGCAGGAAATTTTCGCGAATCAAAGTTAATTTTTTTTTTCGCCTAAAGGCACGGAATTCCAAAGTGAAATAGACGAATGAAATATCACAATGTTATAATTCAATCAGTGTTCGCCATTTTATTCCTTCCACCTACATTATGATCATAATTTTCACAGCCATTTTGATTCTAGGTTAGCTGCTCCAATTTTCGATCTGGATACTTCGATGATAGACCAACTACATATCAGCTGAAGACATTCCTTCCAAGAAGTTATATTTCTTGCCAATCACCGGGTTGGCTTTCCTAATGATACCTTCCAAGCATTCCTAAATTCTAATGAGAGATTAAAACGTCATGGATGAAAAAACCTTCCAGATATCGCCAAAAGCAGTCGTCGATGCGAAAGCAGGATAATCATACTCAGTATCATTGATCATTTGAATGGTCATCAGCAACAAGACACTTAAAAGTGCTGATCAATCGTCGCAGACATTGGGAGCAATGGGTACATATTTTTACTTCTCAAAATTCTGAATCACTCGCCAGGGCTGATTTATATTCAGGTAGACCACGCCTCTATCGGACGCTTTTACCACCGGTAACCCAGTTAGCTGAGGATAATTTTCTCGCCAAAGGCACATGCAGACGACAATCAATCTTTGTTCTTAATAATTACCACAACCACACGTCTCAAAGGCAATTATTTGGAGAAAAGTACTCAAGGGACTAATTGTGGAAAACGTTATGGAAGAATAAGCGTTTTTGGTGCGGATGATAATAATAATAATAAAAAAGAGTAGAGAGATATACGTTACAGAGTATTTGCTCTACTTTATAAGTCTGAGCAATGGGAGATTATTATCAGGTCAAGGTTGTTGACTTTTTTTCCATCGCAGATGATTTTTCAAGGGTCCATTAGGCTTAAAAGTTGGGCGCATTGATTCATGCAATTTTATATATTTACACAGAAGATGACTGGGGATGACGTTCTGCTTGGTTGATTGAATTGATTCGGAGTATTGTTGTAAATATGAGCTGTTTCTTTTTTCCCCCACATCATCTAAATCTGTGTGAAAATGTAATGGTCTAAATGTGTTTCAGATGTTAAAGTTGACTATTAGGAACATAATTGAATTTTTGAAACAATGTATCCTTTTATTTTTTATAATAAAAGTAAAAACTGAGCTGGTTTTGAAAATTAATGACTTGTAGCAGAAGTGAATGTATTTTTATTGTTATAACTCATAAATGTTATTTGATAAGCAATTTTTTCTCGTACGCATTTGAAGTGAAATAATTTTACGTAATACTCCTACATTTCAATACGCGAGCTTAGGTTATTGTTTCTCGGCGTCTATAAGCCCGATTTCTTAGCTTTCTGGAACAGTTTTAATTTTGTTTCTATCTTACATAGAACTTGAGTTATAAGCATTTTAATAATAGTCTGTGTCAAGTTTTAGAACTGAAAGTAGCATTCTGCTACCGAAAATGGAACTTTAATGTTTGTTTTTCATTGATATTTTACGTAATATCGCCATCAAAATATCTTCCAACATTCAAGATGAATTTCCTAAGACCCAAAATGCAAATGAATATTTTAATGGTGTAATATGATAAAGAGTACTAAAGGAAATTTTTGTTTGTTTGAAAACTGTGAAATTGGGTGCATATGATGCAATTATACGATTTAACGATGGACATCAAGGCTGCTTAAAATTCTTAAATAAGCCGAACATTGAAAATCCGGGCTACTTCACTGTAAATGGGTACAAAAAGTTGGATTACAATCGAATCAGGGAATTGAAGCGTTATACAACACCTGTTAAATGTAAGCGTAGGAACATTTTAAAGACCATCAGGAAGAAAAAAATAACTTATTTAAGTAATACAGATAGTGAACTTTACAAATCAGGGGCCTTTTAATGTTAAAGTTTTATTTAATTAGGTAAGTTTCTGGGTTAAAATGTATTTTCAACTTTTTCTCAAAATCAAAATTTTCATATTTTGCTTCAGCGCAAAACATCGTATTGAAAAAAGTTATATATAATGATATGAAATTTTCATGGAATACTCTATGAAAGTGAATTCAGGACTTGAACCCCTCCTATTGTTATAATGCGATTACTTTGCATTTTATTGATGATAAAAGTCATAACTTATCACAAATTTGTACGGTTTTTCTGTATGTTAAAGTACGACTTCCAATAAATATTTAATTTTCAGGGTTATAATTGTGATAGAGGCACAAATCCTAAATTAGATTCAATTCATCATCATAAAATTGACAGAATTGAAATATCTCTATTTAAATTTCAGTTTTGGTGTTTTGCACAAGTGCAATTTTACTGTTATTTTTATGTATTCTTTGAGCTGAAATATTAAAATAATTTGTAATTTATGCAAATTTTACATTGTGTTTTGAGTTGTTAGCTGTACCTTATAGTATAATGCATGTAAAAAGTTATTTTTTCAGTTATTTAAAAAAATCCTCTTCGAAGGTAGGCCGATACCTTAAGCAAATTGTTTTAGATAAAACAAATTGTTATACATCATGAAACATAACAGAAAAAAGTTTAAAATAGTAAGATGCATTTTTAAAAAAAATATCTTAGACTTACATGAATCTAGAAAAAATAAACTAAGAAAATCGTACAAAATATTTAGTTTCCCTTCGAAGAAATTTCTGTTAGAAAATCAATAAGTTTATAAGAGTATTTTATTTTATTGCTCTATCATCAATTACGTGAAGGAATTTGTAACCCCTAAATAGAACTCAAAATTCTACCACAAAATATAATTTTTGTAATGTCTACTTTCCGTGCATTTGCTATGATTTCATTTGATTAATTTTGTACAATAATTATATAGAATAAATGAATTAACAGTGGTGTTACATTAGGTTTATTAAATTGATGTTTAGTGTTTCTTTTTTCTCGAGTGAAAAGTTTATATCGTTTATGAATTTAAATTTTACTATAAGAAAAAATGTAATATCTTAGTAAATTCGTATAACCGCTTAAATATTGAATTGTCATAACATATTCGGTCGCATTTTAGAATAATGTTTCATTTTTAAAGTATTTACGAAAAGTAGCAGCACTTTTAAAAACTTCATTGAGTAATAATGTTTTCTGAAAAAAACGTATATATTTAACAGTTTAACTGTAGGATTAAGTAACACACAAATGTAAGCGATTTATGTAACATATAATATTTTTTTATATTTGTAAATGAGATGAAAAGGGGGTATTTTTATAAAAAAGAAAAGAAAAATTCGAATTTCACATGGTAAAAAATACAATAATCATACAATTACATGACATTTTTTTTTCTTCTCAAAACCCTTTCAAGTTTGTTTCTCTTTGATTAATCTCATGTGGAAAAAGAATTTTGAGCTAAATTTTTTTTAACACAAGCAACTCTTTTAAGTTTCAAAGTTCCAAGATCAGAAATGTAATCTGCTAAAATTTACCAATTTAATGCCGATGAATCAATTGAAGTCCTTCCAGATAAATCCATCATTAGCTGTAAGAAACACAAAAAATCACCATGTAAGAGATTTCCTGCACCTCTTGTTAATGTTTGTCAGTTAATTTTCACTAAGCGCATTTTTCTAATTAATTATCATTAAAAGTCGGAAATGAATGCTATTTTTATTTGTATCATAGTATTTAACTTTGGAAAAAATAAAAATAAAAAGTAAATGATTTTAGTTTGATATCGCATACATAAGAGAAAATATTTATATTTAATACACACATAAGTGCCCATTAATTTGATATTCCGGACAATTTTGGACTATTAGACATCGCTTATAACTGAATAAATTAAATATAGAACGTCCACGCCCTTTTTAATATTATTTGTGAGGAAAAATAAGATTACATGAAGTTTAATTCTTCATAAATTCACTTAACAATCGATTTTATTATGGGTTTGGTTTGCGTAGGCACATTCGTGCTGTCATTGACCTTGTACTCTTCGTTGCCAGCATTTCTTCATTTCAATTAGATGAGGTAATGTCTCGAACGGACAAGTTGATTTTCAAATCTAAGTGAACAAGAAGAAAAACTGAATTACTTTAAATGTTTCTTGAGAAAAATGATAATTAAACATATGTTATTAAAAAATTAAAATATTTTAAAGTCAATTAAAATGTGTTAACAATGGAACTTTGTCTCTTTAATGAATACTATGAATCGTCCATTAATATTACAAAATTAAGTCTAGATAAATTTTGAAAAACTTTTTATGTGATGTATAAATCTATCTTTCGTTCAGTTTTAAATTCTACAAATTTTGTTCATGTTATACAAAAATTTGCGACATTTTTTTTGATTAAAAAATAAAAAAGAGAGAATATTTTTTGATAATAATAATATTTCCACATTGATAAGAAGATATAAAAATAATTTTGCGCAGGAATCCAGATTTTTTTTTTTTTTATTTTTTTTATTTTCTTATGAGGACATTTAATTGAAGGGGGAGGTAAAATGACTATAAAAGTATCGATAGATTCATACTTAGAACAAATACAAATCTTTCATTTTATTTAATTTTATCAGGTAATAATTTTTATCTGTAGCTCACCTGTCGGTTAGGAGAACAGAAAATTTTTAAATAAAATAATTCGTGTTTCAACGCATTTATCTAACTTTAAACTGACATATGTTCTTGTACAACTTTTTCTAATAAGTACTCGAAATCTCATAAGGGAAATGCTTAAATAACTTTGAAATTGTGTATCAAGATCTTATATTATTATATAAAAATTTTAATACAAGCTTATTTTTCAAATTCTTGTTTTATTCATGAAGTTTGAATTCAAATAAAAAGAATACGATTGATATTATTTTAACGTGGTCCACGCTTTTTTACTTTATCAATGTCTTGAAGATTCTTAGGGATTAGAGTTTTGATACATGATCCTCTTTCAGGAGTTTGGTAATCACATTACACAAGAAAATGCTAAGCAAAAGGACTGCTTAGCATTTTATCCCTTAGGACTTTAACTTAGTCAATCAGTTAGATAATACTATCATGACAAAATGATCCCAAATACAATTGTCAAATTCGTTACTTAAAAATTATTTTGCAACATGAGGAGAAATCTTACGAATGAGTGATCTTCTTAATTCTTCTGTGTGTGTTACATATTTTTAAAAAAGCGCGATTTATTTTAAATATTTATAAATTTCTTATGTTTTCGCTAAAAATGTTTCACTATATAAGAGACGGTATTAATACTTGTAGATCTGTGTCACGCTATATTTTTATGAATTACTTAGAGTTAACTATCGGATTTCGCAAGCAATCCATTTAACCAAACTATACATAAAGCTCCTTTACCTTTTTTTTAAAAAAACCCATCTTCCCTACATATCTCTCTATACTATCTAATATTGATTTGTGAAAATGATGCTCACTTGAAAAGACCAGGAAAGAAAAAGATAAAAATTCAAAGTGTTCAGTAGCCAGCCGGATGAACATATATCCCTCGAAGTTTATACTCCTTTGGCATTCCAGAAGGTGCTCACTTCGAGGTTATAATCGGGTCAGGTGAGCGAAGGTGAGCTCCGTAAAAACAACATTCCAACCTCTTTTGCCTTTCCCACGATTTGGGGGCAGGGTGCCCATCACTAGGTGGCGTCTTCTTTTTCGTCCTAAAAATTCACGCTGTGCCCAGTGATTAGCCCGAACTGAGGCACCCGGGAGGTGGATTTGTCATCAATCCTCTCACCCCGAATGCATGTTGGAAACGCAATTTGGAAGTTGTGACAGACGTGAGAAAAATCCAAATTCTTCTCAGTATTATAAAGTCGTCAATTTGAAGATCATATCAAGAATAGAATATATACTCTGATTATATTTTTTTCCTTTCAGTATTTATTTCTGTCTCTTTTTAACTAGCATTTGTTAATAGCTTCTGGCAGATTCAAAAACAAATTCTTATAAATCCTGGACTCATCTCAGTTCAAATTGGATTGAATTATTTTTTTTTATTTCAGTGAATTAAAAAAAAAATTCTGACTAAAATTTGACCAGAGAATAAGATAATTTACATAGTTTTTTTTTTTTTTGAATATGTAGATGAACAGATAACCTCGTTAAGAAGTTGATAAAATTTCTTTTATGGGATTTTAAACACACACACACACACACACATATATATATATATATATATATATATATATATATATATATTGAAACTAGATGAAATAGTCAGATCGAAATATTTGAAATTAAGGTTGTCTTTACGTAGAATAAGGAGTGATTAAAATTTGAGTGTGTGTTATGACAAAATGTATCGGTCAGAAAACAAAGTTACTACAGCTTTCAATAGGATTATTTCGGGCCATCATTATTTCTCATGCATTCGACCACACGTCGTAGTATGGAGTCGTAGACACTCTTAACGGTGTCTTGACTCAACTCATCCTCAGCAGATTCAACTTTGGCATTTAGATAATGAACATTTTGCGGTAGCGATGGAATCTTAACAGAACAGCCTATAGCATTCTTTAAGTTTCCTACGGGTGACAGATATATCAATGCTACTGGCCATGGCATTGTGCCTATGGCAGCGATCCAAGCCCTTGAGAAGACAGTGGTATGAACACAAGCATTGTTTTGTTGCAGAAGAGGACTAGGTTGAGCGTTCACATTAGGAATGGACACCGGTCGAAGAACCTCACTTACGTACCTTTGGGCCCTCAAAGTGGTCCGATGAAGACCGCTGGTAATAGGGTGTCGTACGAAATCACACCCTATAACCATTACTATCTACTATCTAAATGTGTGATGAGTGACAACAAATCATCCTGCAATGGGTGACACTAACCGTATTGTCTCCACATCCGATTATTATTTTCACAAGACAAAGCGAGACTCATTACTAAAGATGACCCTCTGCCATTCCGCATGGCTAAATGCTGCTTTTTCGTGGCACCATTTCCGTCTCTGGCGTCTTTTCTTTGATCTCGACAGCATTCTCTGTAATGGTCTCAGTGCAAGCAATCCAGTAGCATACAGCCGTCTACCAAGGGTCCTGTCACTTAGTGTGCAAGGAGGACATCGTTGTTCCCATAAGGGCATTGTGGCACTTAGTGTACTTTGCAGTTGCCGGAGAATTCTTTGATCTTTCCTTCTTGTAGTTCATGTAGCTTTCACTAAGTCCACTAGTCTGAAAATTTCTTACTGCTTAATTTTTTGGACCCATTTCCACCACAGTGTGAAACTGCAACATCTATGTGCAGGGACGTCTTAAGACATGGGCCAACTGGGCCCGGGCCCAGGGCCTCGCTTTTGAGGGGGCCTTTTCTCGTTCTCTACTCGGCCTCAATAAGATCCATGATCAGAATAATTTTAATCGTCAAATGTTATTCCCGGACATGACTGGTTGAAGACAGTTACTTTTATATTAAATATTCCTATTTACAACGCTTACTGAGAATCGGGAAACATTAATTTTATTTCTAAAGAGATATAGTCCAATTTATTCAAATAAATACTGCTCTGGGAAGGGCAGTCACAGACATAACAGACACTCCTTCCAGCGTCCTTTTATTTATTTGCACACATGAGTTAAGGATCGCTCATGAATGGACAAGAGATACACTTAAGCCCCCAACAGAAGTGACAAAAACACGTTCCCTATTTTATGACAGGTGTCAGGGCTAATGAAAAGAGGATTGAAATGACCCTGAAGGAAATCACACTTTTTGAAGAAACGAGTGGTCTACAGTTTTAAATCGGCAATTCCTTCCTGTAAATTTAATTTCTTTGAAACAGCAAAAAGTGATTGTTTTTATTTTTGAATTGTATTTTTTTGAGATTTAAGATAATATACAAATATTTATATCGCATTAAAAAAGTAAAGTGATATGTAATTTTTATTTGCTTTTTTTTTACAGAGAAAATTATAAAAATAATATCCAGTTCGAAAAATTTTTGCTTTTGTGTGTGTGTGTGTTAATTTTCTCTCTCTCTAAACAACATGAAATAATCTCTTAACTGTTTATAAAATTATAATAAATATTTCAATGGACTCTTTAGAATATTTTTATATTGATTAATATGCATAAATATGCGCTTCCTTCATTTTGAATGCTCTATGATCTTCCAAAAGAATTTTCGATATGAATTGTAATTCAGAAAAATATTTTTATATGCTTCTAATATGGAAAGCAACTATCAATTCAAATGACTATCCTTTTTATAGTTATTATTGAAACCCAAATAAAAAAGAACATTTATAAAACGAATATATTACAATGATTGTAGTAAAGTAATATAAATGCAGAAAAACAATCATTTAACAGGAATCATAGAGTACGATTTGATAATTAGATAAATAAATTCATGAACAATAATTTAATGTCTTAAAAGTAAACATTGAAAATGGAGAAATTCTCGTCCAACATAGCACAAAATAAGAGATTTTTAGTGTATAAGACCCCTCACTAAAATTTTTTTTATTTGCGTGTGTACGTTTGATCAGATTTTCCAGTAGAGAATTTAAATTTATTATATATACTTTAATTTTAGGTATAATACTTTAAAACATATAATGTATTCATACTTTATCACTTATTAATACTTTATTACTTACTAATAATTTATCACAAATTGGTATAAAATACATTTAATGAAAATTACTTACATAAATATAATTCTCCTAATTAATAATTTATGCAATAACGTTCTTTAACTTTTAGAATCTATGACTTCCTTTTTTTCATAATTCTTTGTTTCGTTTGATAAGTATAATAATAAGGATATTTATAGTTTATAGTTACAGACATATATTTTTTTTTAAGAGATTCTAAATATTTTGTAAGATAATATAATATAGAAACCTGAAAACCTTTTACAGATTTTTTTTGCATGTCATTCCCATGAAAATGGTTTACTCAATATTTTCTTAGATGTGATTTTACATTCGCAATTTGCAAAAAAAAATATTTAAGGAATTCTAATAATTAACTGTATGTGATAAAACTAATAAAATTCCATCTTATCACCTTCAGAATTCTTACGAAAACGAGTACTATATTACTCTCATTTTATACCCATTTTTATTTACAAACTAGTGAGCGAGTTTTTTTCTTTTTCTTGAACAGAACAAAAAAAAGTGAAATTCTACACATAGTTTTGTACAGATTACGTGAGATATGGCATAATGATTTTTAGAACAGTGAAACGTTTTGAAAGTGGAGTTGCGAAACGCAAAAGATCAAATTAAAAGCAGGAATCTATTGATAAATTACCGAAACTCACCCAATTTTTCTTTGATACTAATTCTACATCTACATCTATCTCTACCACTTATATCAGTATATCCAATAATGTACCTGAAGTTGAAGGACAGGGAGGAGCAGACTATTTAAATATTCGAGAAGGTACTATAAGACCTACTGAAAGAAGTACAATAACTGATGACGTTTCAAATATTTTTATTGGAAGTACAGATTCAAGACTGTGGCCTTATATTGACAAGAATTAAGAATTTACAGTCTTACTGGGTTGAGAAATGTCCGACAGTTTGTTCCAATAAACATAATGATTTTGAAAAATCAGCATGTATATACAACGAACCAAATGATAAAACTAAAACAAGATACCTGTCTAAGTTGTTGTTCAAAAAAGAGTTACGCAATGGTGAAGTTGTAGCTCGTGAATCGCTAATATATTCTCCGTCACAAGGAAAGATTTTGTGTGTAAACTGGTTTCATTTACTAATTCTGCATTCAGCAGTAGCGGATTTAGTGATTGGAAGCATGCAAGTATGGCTATTTCACAGCATGAAAACGCACTTGAACACAGAAAATGTATGAAGAGCTACCACAGTCGATTGCAGTTATCTAGTCGCGTAGACAATCAACTTATTATACAATTCAATGATAAACGTCATTATTGGAAAGAAGTGAAAAGAGAGTGAGTGAGTGAATGTAAAGGTTATTGGCGCAAGATCCAGAAGTGGCTATGCTGCTGCGAACAAGATTTAATTGTGGTCTGGAAGTGAAAAAATTGAAAAAAAAAAGACAAAAAGATTGACAAAAAGAAGGGTCGAAAGTAGAGAACGATCGCTAGGGTAATCCGAGGGTTCGTCACCTGTGTTTACTAAAGACAGAAAAGTTCATGGGAAAGAAAACGATCACAAGGGTGCCTCGGGATCATGATGCCCGTACCTACTTAAAAGAAGGGAAGTCCCTGAGGTACCCTGATATAATCCCCAGGGGCAGGGTGCCCGGCTATACCTCAAGACCCTGGGTAACCATTTTAGTCGCATCTTACGTCATACATGAGCTACAGTGCTTAAGAGAATAGAGGCTATAATAAAATTCTTAGAGTCCAAGAGGACTGCCTTTCAGATGGGAAAATAAAACTATAAGTTCAGTGAATAATAAAAAATTATTTAGGCACTTTGGAACTTCTAAGTAAGTTTGATCCATTTCTAAATGAACACAATAAAAAGAAAGGCAATGCTGGAAAAGGTAATCCTTATTATCTCTCTGCTACAATTTGTTATGAATTAAGTGAAGTCATGACGTCAAAAGCATTAGAAACTATAGTCATTGAAATACAGAAAGCTGAATATAATTCTATTTCCAATGATTCTACTCCAGATGTGACTCATGCTGATCAACTACCTTTTATATAAAGGTATGTCAAAAATGGTGCAACCATTAAAATATTTCTGAAATTTATTAATATTAAAGGATATACTGCAGAGTATCTGACGGATGTTGTGGTTTCATTTTTGGAAAAAAACAACATTTCTCTCAGTGATTGTAGAGGTCAGTTACACGACAATGCCTTGACTATGTTTGGGAAATATTCAGGATTGCAAGCCCGACATCAAGAAAAAAATAATTACGCTATATACATACCATGTGCAGGACATTCTATGAATTTAATTGGAGTACAAACAGCAGAATGTAACTATAATTTAACAATTTATTTTGATTTTTTCCAAAATCTTTATAATTTTTCTCATCGTTAACCCATTGTTGGAATATACTAACATTAAATTTGTGAGCTGTGACAGAAATAAAAATGTACTGAAAAATCCTATCAAAAACACATAGGTCAGCATGCGCAGTTGCAATTAAAGCTTTAAGCTCCGGGTATTCAGAAATTGTCATGAGCTTGGATTGTTTCATTAATGATAAATTACAGGCAGCATATACTCGACTTTCTGCTAAAAGATTAAAAATTAAGATGAATTAATTAGAAACTAATTTTATAACTATCCTTTGGAATGGCATTTTGACACGTATTGACAAAGTAAATCTATTTCTCCAGAGTAAAAATAGGGATTTGTCGAAAAGTGTAAAACTATTAAAATTGCTAATCTATCTATCTATCTATCTATCTATCTATCTATCTATATATATATATATATATATATATATATATATATATATATATATATAATCGAAATACCACTGACTGACTCATCACGAGATCTCTAAGACTATACAACCGATTGACTTGAAATTTGGTACAGTTACTCATTTTGCAATGTAGACGCTCACTAAGAACGGATTTTACGGAAGTCTTATCCAAAATGCAATTTTCATCCGTTAATCTACTCTTATCCGTCGGTTATGTTATTTTTGGCGACATTATCGCCAAAAATGATATGACCGACGTCAAACGGAATATATATTTTTATATGTATACTGTGTAATGTCACCATTTATGTTTACTTGCTGAGATTTGCGCGTGCGAAATGGAAAAATACCAAATAATTGAATATTGAAGCACTGATGGAGGATTAGCAATATTTTGGCAAACTGGCTTTTTATGTGAAATTTCGTGCTTGTCGGAAATAGGAAACGTATATATTCAGCGATAGAAATAAATGAGTTTGGAATCCCACGGTTGATGAAAGTGTAATTTAGCTCCAAAACTTAGCAGGATTTTGAAAAATACTAAAATGGCGACTTCTTACGGAGTAGCACACATGCAAGACAATCTTCGTTTACTGGAGAACCTTGCTACATACATGAACGAACTCAAGACTCTATGACATACGTAAGACATTTTGGACGTCCCGACTTGCACGACTTTTTTTAAGGATTGCAGTCACTTGCAATCCTAAATGGTCAGAAATCAAAGATCTCTTGAGGCCAGGACAAAAATCTTATGATAGGCACTATGTCATTGAGAGGGTATTTAATTTGAAAATCAAGCACATCATGAATTTTCTGACAAAATCTTTGTACGTTGTATCTTTTTCAATATTAGGTGTAACATGTGTACGGTGGAATGAATTTTATCCATATTATATATATATGGGGTGACTTTTTGCTAAAATTTTTTATTTTTCTCATATATTTGAAAGTCGAGGATAACCATTATTACAGACAATCAATTTCTTAAAGTTTTAAATTTAGATTATCATTATTGTTTAAAAATTGAAATTTTTCTTGATATTTTACGTATAGGTTCCAAAATATAATATTATCGTCTGCCCAGCGAAATGGGCGGGTATCAGCTAATGATATATATAAAAACCAAAAGAGACTCTTTTGACTATTATGAGTCAAAAGCCGAGGAAGTATTCTTTATAAAAGAGTAATAAAGTGTTCACAAATGTGTAAGACCACGCAGTTTTAGGGTAACTTTCTTGAAAGGAAATAGAGACACCGACACAACGTTTGACATCAGCCACAGCTAGAAATTTAAAATAGAAACCTTAACCAATAACCGACTCTCTAATTTGCAATATACAAAAACGTAGTAAAAAATACGGAACTTTTTGAAATGCTTGGAATTTTTGAAAATATTTCTAATTTGGATGAGACAGAAATTAAAATAACATACGAGAAAATATCAAATTTTTACGATAAAAACATTAATGGAGAGGAACTGAACTTGGAATGTCAATATTTCAAATCATATATAATCATTAATAGCGAAAAGCTTAAGTAGAAGAAAAGAGAAGAAATTGAAAAAAGACAGATTAATAAAAAATTAAATTCTTCAAATGCTGATGAAGATGAAAAACAGTTGTTGGATGCAGGGACTGCAAATTGAGATCAACACACTCTGTGCGTACATGTATGATGAAAGACTATTCACAGTGTTTCCCAATATTGAAATAATAATGAGAATTTTTTTTTATCAGTAATGATTATTAACTCGAGTGCAGAGCGTTCATTTGCAAAACTCAAACTAGTCAAAAAAGGATTGTATAATCGTATGATTCAATCACGTTTGAAAAATTTAAGCTAGATGAATAGTGAAAATGAAATATTATGAACAATTGATTTTGAAGCCCTAATTAAAAAAAATGATTTTTCGAATTTAAAATGAAGAAAACGAATATTCATTCTAAATTTCAAAGCGATAAATTAATCCCAAAAACAATATTAGAATAAAATTTTTGTGCTTTGGTGAAACCTTTTAAAGGGTCCTTAGCGAAACCTTTTAAAGTTACGTGTTTAGTAGCATCATCGGCACCGAACAACTGATACTTTAATCATTCGTATACCTAACAGAGACGAAACATAATAATCAGAAATAATTTCAGAAAATAAATCTCAAAAAATTAGAAATATTATAGTTCTGAAGAAATCATTTTTCTCATACTTTCGAGTTTCATACAAAAAAAGATCTCTATCTCTCCCTCTTTCCCTTTATATATCTCTTCCTGATTATTACGGGGGCCGCGGTAGCCTAGTGGTCAAGGTCGTGGATAGCGGCTGGCGGTTTTCTTTCAGTCGCGGGTTCGATCCTTGGCCACCAAAGACCCGCCGTGTAGCCGGGGCTGATGCACGTTAAATCTGTTCGGGGCCCAAAGTCCTCACGTTGGCGTGGTGTGCATGATAGGAGAGAGGGGTGCCAGCTCAGGTGTCGTCCTCGTCACTTGACCGTGGTTCAAAATTACGAGGTCCGTCGCCAATAGCCCTCGTGTTGCTTCTAGTGCGACGTTAATAAAAACTAAACTAAACTAAACTCCTGATTATTACAAATCACTATTAAAGGTAATGAAAGCATCTCTAAGAAATATATTAAGCCCCTTTTTCAATAACTGCTAAGAAAAGATTTATTTAATTTTCAAGCAAACAAAATTAAAAATTTTCCTACTCAATTATGGGTATTCTTGATGATAACTTAATCTTGTTAAATAATTATATATTATTAATGAGTAACTTCCTTCATCTTGAATTTTCGTCTTAATAAAGAGTTACGGTTTAATCTGACGATTAACATTTCTCAAAAGTTGCACAGTGCCTTACATTGATAAGGAAAACCAAGTTCAAAAGGACAAGTTATGAAAGAGATATTTGTCTTAGAGAGACGAGAACTGAAGCAAAAGAAATTTTCGACATTTCAGTTCCGGTTTAGATCGTTGAACATCCGTTAATAATATATATGATTCCAATAAATATACCAGCCATTTTGAAGTTTTATGCTTAAAAATTCGGCAAGATAAATCTTGATTTTTTCCATCTGCTAATAAGAGAAATAATTTCTTAATTTTTTTGCTTAAGAAAATATGTATGCCGAGAGAAAAAAACTACATTTGTTAAAATACTTATTATATAAATTTGAAATATAAAGATAATTGTATGACAGTTAAAAATAATTATATCTTTGAAGACATTATAATTAGTAACTATCAAGTGCATTGTATACAACATGAAGTTCAGCATTAACTGTATAAATATGTTGTGCAGAAAGCCTTTATTTATTAACACTGTTGTAAAGTAAATTGTACGAGCCTGAAACTTATTTTCTAATTGCACTAAGTTAATTAATGTGATAATTTTGTATGGTTAATTTCACTACAGGGAGGGAGAATGTTCTTTCCTAACGCAATGTATTTAAATATTTTCCTACGGCACAACCTTATTACTTTCAAAGCCCTCTCCATTATATTTAATACATATGTCTGATTGGCAATTCCACTGTAGGAAAAATTTTTGTATCCATTTGCAGTGATGGCTGACAGATTCCTTTCTCAACAGCTTCCATATCGTTAAATTGGTGTTGGTTTATAGTCCAAGCGCACAAACAAAAAGAAATCGTATGGAGCTAGTTCAGGTGAGTAAGATGCGTGGAGTAAGGGGTCATCCCCTATTTGAGCTAAAACTGGGGCACTGAGATAGTTCTTTTTATTGGTTATTTAGAACACGAGTCACAAATTTGGAACGACCCCTTTCTCTTTCTCGAAACTTCAAAAACGTATGTCAAACTGAGTTCTAAGATAGTCCAGTTAACTCCACCATATGTTCAATGGTTCGCTGTCGGTTTTCAAGCACAGGTTCACGAATTCTTTCGACATTTTCGTCTGTTCGAACAGTTGACGGACGTACAGAACGAAGTTTGTGACCTTCCGACAGGTCACCTTCTATGAAACGAGAAAAATCCCTCGTACACTTGATTTTTCCCAAAGCGTCATTTATGTAAGCCGCTTTCAACACTACAATATTTTTGTGACGTTTTACCTTAGCAGAAAGCAAGATTTCATTGTTTACTTAAAACTGCCATTTTAAAACTCGGGAGAAAGCAAAACAGTTGTAACGAAAAATTCACTACAGCAAGCTACCCCGCTGACAGTACTGAACTCGCAGAGTTGCACGATATGTCCGTAGCAGGAATATATGCTTCACCCTAGTCAGTGTTTTTCGGTAACTTTTGGGTACTCCCTCGTATGTACTTGTTTAAGTGAAATAATGTGAAGTATGAGTAGGTATATTTCAGAAATTTAAATGAACAAATTTATATTGTTGTGTTTTCTGTGTAATATTGGTCATCAATGAAGAAAACTGAATTTATCTTACTGAATGAAGGAAATTATTATATTTCGTTCAGAAAATCAATCTGATCATGGAAAGATTTGAAAATGACCTTACAGTTTAATATTCAATCATCGACACAAATTCGAATGTCCCGTCTGTGAGGTTTTTTCAGAAATGGAATCAAATGTAGTCAATACGTATAAAAAATTAAATTTGCAACATTATACTATTTTTGTAGAGACGAAAGAGTCAAAATTTGATACCTTTGTTGTTTTATGTTTAATAGAAAGATGTGATGTGGGTATGTGTGAGTAATTTAATTATATATATATATAATAAAGTAAAATAAATATTAATTTATCTTCTAGGTCAGATAGCTAAAAATACAGGAATATATTGTTTTTTTTTTTACTTCATATAAACACAGAATAATCGTCGAGTGTCGTGAAAGTAATTGATATGAGGGATAAAAATGATAATAATAAGATTCAAATTCATTGATTATGAAAAAAATCTGATTATTTTTACAACGTTTTTCTGAATTTCACTTGGTGTGTGTGTGTGTGAGTGTGTGTGTGTGTCATCAAATTTTCGATCGTTAATTTAACCAACTTCCCATCAAGCTAGAGCTTTGAAATTTTGGGAATCGTTCGTACTCGCCTAACAATGCAATATTTAGACGTTTGCGATAAGTTTTAATTAATATTTTCTTTAATAATGCAGTTTAGCCCAATCACTTGGCGCGATTTCAAAAATTTGCTCCAAACTTGGCTGGTTTTTATTTATTATTATTATTATTTTATTTTTTGTTTAACTTAAGTCCGTAAAACGGAACAGGGTAGCCACATTTAGCAAAATATCGCTAAGTAATTCTTGTCGCCAAGGGTGGTTGGGTAAAAATGCATTCCATTCATTTAATTTACCGGATGAATTAATTAATTTTAGTTAGTTTTAACGTTTTTATGTATTTCACTTGGTGTGTATCTGTCTGTGTGTGTATCACTGTGTCATCAAGTTTTCTATCGTTAATTTAACCAACTTCCCAGCAAGCTAGAGCTCTGAAATTTTGGGAACTGTTCTTACTTGCCTAATAATGCAATATTTAGATATTTGCATCCAGTTTTAACTAATATTTCAATAATTTTTTAATATACTTTGCCGCCATATAAAAACGTTGTTTTTAAAAACGTTGGTTTTTAAT
This sequence comes from Nephila pilipes, assembly GCA_019974015.1. Classification (NCBI taxonomy): domain Eukaryota; kingdom Metazoa; phylum Arthropoda; class Arachnida; order Araneae; family Nephilidae; genus Nephila; species Nephila pilipes. The sequence goes on along the minus strand of BMAW01092618.1, from coordinate 286,910 downwards.
TCGAATTATTTATATGGTTGATTAACACATGTATCACTCTACAAAAAGTATGCTGCATAATTCCCGTGTCACTCCCCCTTCAAAAGTTAGGGAGTTAAAGTTGTAAAGGATTTTTTTTTCTTGAACTAAAAACCACATATTTAAACATATTTACTTATATTTATAAACACCATGTATTAAATATATATTATTCACTATTAATTATATTTACTCTTCTTATACATTTTACTAAATAATTTTTACATTGACATACATAATTATTTTATATGTATTTAATATATTCATCTTATATAAAGTTTATATTTTAAACACATATGAATGTGTTACTTATATAAAAATTTTGTCATTCACATTCATCACTTTTTTGGTAGTATAACTCGTCGTAAGATAAAAGTTTGCGAAAAAAAAAGGCTTTTATATTTTATTTCTTTACATATTTTTCATTAACCTCCTGATTTAAATTAGTTGAGTCATGAGTACAGATTAGTTGAATCATTAGTACAGTATACCTCAATTTACTAAATTAGAAAATTGTTGTTATTTCTTGAATTTTTTTCATCACGAAAGCACTTTAGTTAAAAACAAAATCAGTAATTGCACAAATAGTCTTACAATTAGACTCAATTTCTTTAGTTATTTTTTATAAGCTCAAGAAAGTAAAAAGTTCTCTCTCTGGTGTTTTTCCTCTCCATAACTTTCTCTTACTATTGTTATCAAAGCTAGTTTTCGTTAGAGCTCAGCCCACCATGAAATGAATATTCATGCAATTAAGGTCACAATAAAACTGAACAGTGTCACTTTATATAATAAAAAAATATGTATGTAAGTATATTTGACGAATATATTGAAATGAGCTGCGCAAAACCAAAAAAAGAAACCTGAATTTAGATCAGGGTCGGATAAACAGTTCTTCTATGTTTTTTCTTTCTTTTCCTAACTAGTTAGAATCGTTTTCTATTTGAATTGGGAAAAGCCTAGCTTCTATTTCCCATTTTAATATATGTCAGCGCTTATAAATAAGAAACACTCAGATGCGGAAAATTAAAAGATTTATTCAAAATCGGATATACTTAAGATGGTTTAAAATTTTATGTTTCCGAAATATACATCAAAGTCAGTGGCAAATACTCAACTGAATATTTTAGCATTCTCCTCGGTATAGAAACCATTGAAGACACGTTGTGTAGCAGGGCTCTGTTCAATTTATCGAAGCTCCATGTCCTCCCATTTTAGAGAGGAGAAAGTTTGGAGAGGGAGATACCAGCTCGTGTATCGTCCTCGTCACATGATCGAGATTCACAATTATGAGATCCGCCTCCTGTAGCCTTCGTGTTACTTTGAAGTACGACGTAGATGAACATTAAAGCTATCGGTATAGAAAGAGAGAAAAAAAAATTAATGATTTTACTCTAAATTTAATTCGCAAATTAATGATAAATATTAAAATGATAATGAAGTTTTAATATTGTTATTAAATCGAACATAGATTTTTATTAGAAAATCGGAACCGAGAAAATGAGTTAATGAACATTATGTACTTATTACTGTAAACAGGAAAATGCTTCTGTGTATCATTTGATCTTTCGAAGATTGTGAAAGAATCAGTCATTCCAATCAACTCAATGAACTTGTGACCTCCCTATTTCACAACTCTCACGTACTGGATTGTCCCAACTTAATAGAATTCTCATAGGAAAGAGTCAGAATAATCATACGATTGAATCTTTAACTTAATTCTATTCTTATGCAGAAGATTTCAAAATCAATATGAGTATTATGACTAGGGTGCCCTTCCCGCGTCATCAATTAAAGAGTACATAAACATTTTACTTATCTAATGAATATTAAAAGTGGGTCCGAGTCAGGATTGAATAATTCTAAGTAATGTGTAGTCTCCTAGCACTTAGCGTCCAATCGTATTATTTCTTTCTCAGCGTAAGAACACGTCAAATTTCTCGTTGCTCCTATCTCTCTCTCCAACGATTCCTACACACACACATACACACACGCTCACGCGCACAACCCCCAAATTTCCCGTTTTCTATTTACTGCACTATAAAGGCTCTCAAGTGAAACTACTTATGAGTATATAAATATCCATAAGTTCAGTAAAGGGAAATGTTTGTGAGACAAAACCATGTTTATGAATTACATTTTGAAAAATAAGTCGTAACAATACCTTTTCTCTCAGCCCAATTATAATACAAATCTTTAAAAAAAAATATTAAAAAATAAATTTACTGAAATTAAAAATTTTAAATTAGTGTCTGCAGTGCATGACAAGCATATACATAATATAATTACGAATAGTGAAAAGGTATTACAGTTATATAGAAGTGAGCCTATTGTGAGTTGGTGTACACTCTCGCCGATGAGAGAACAATTTCTTAAGATTCGTTTGCTATGCATCTGCAAGAAATGTACTAATCGTTGCAAATTATCTACTTAGCGATAGGCTCATCAGATTTTTCGGTGCGAAATCGGTGGTAGTTGTACTAAAATGTTTCAAATTATACCCGTTTTAGGAAAGAATATTAGGAATGCAGTAACTCACACTGTAGTGTTGTTTATGGTTCTTTTTATCTTTTTCTAAGAAGTTCCTAAATCTGACGTCTCAACAAAACGTTGATTAACTTATTCGGCTCATAAGACTATCTGCGCTTTCTTTGCTGTTAATAAACAGGAAGTAACTCCTTGTTTTGATTGTTGCTAGGTTTCCGATGCACACTGATAGATCCAAGTTTCATTAACAGTGACAATTGGACGAAAAATGACGATGGCAGTTCGACACAGCGGCTATCAAAACTGACCTATGAATCAGTGTCTCATTTATTTTGGGATTATTTAACAGATAACAGCACAAAATGGCAACACTTATTTACCTTAGTTTTACCATTTTTCTTCAAAAAAAGTACTTTTTGAACCACCCTCGTAAATCTCGCAGAACAAGCGTGAATCAATTGCTCAAAAAAACAAACATTCAAAGTTTTCACTTTTCGAAACTTATGAGAATTTTTTTCTGTTTGAATCGTTGGAATTATGCAATTATTCTTTGTGGCGATATAATAAAAAATATCACACAAACTGTACAAAATATAATAAATAAAATATTATAATAAGTAAATTGTCAACAGGTAAACTAATAACAGGTAAATTGTCAACATATAAATTATAAGCAATTTTAAACTTACACAAGACATGCAACATGAGGTCCATTGGCGACGGATCTCGTAAATTTGAACTTCGGTCAAAAAGACGAGGGCCACATCTGAGCTGGCACCACCTTCTCCTAACTTCCACACCACTCCAACGGGAGGACTTTGGGTCTCGACAGATTTTTCTTGCATCAGCCTCTACACGGTGGCTCTTTAGTAGCATCAAGGTTCGAACCCATGACTCAATGAAAATCACTGACCTCGAGTCCGCGACCATGACTACTAGGCTATCGCGGCCACAAATACCAAGAGAATACCTCTATTCATCAAAGCTTACTGCTGAATCGTGCTAAATTTATTCATGTGAATATTTGACATCTTTATTTTGTGTAAATAGCTAACATGTTATGCAATTTCCTTTTTAAAAAGATTAGTGTTATTATTTTTCCATATGATGTTTAATTGTGATGAAATTTAATATTTTAGCTTGTGTTTTTATAAATCTACGTTCACAAATTTTCAAAACTTGTTCATATTAGCTTTAAAGAAACTTTATTCGATAGTTTATTCTTTTTCTGTATAATTCTTCTGGAATTTCGATATGCAGACCCTAGGTACTGTTCGAGCTTTTTCTCCAGAAAAATGAAGATAATATCCAAATTTCTATTTAAAAATATTCAGATATAAAATTAAAATATATAAATACTCTGGGTCATTTTTCTTTAAAAAAGGAATTTTAAAGAGTTAAATAATTTTACAGCAATAAATTTAATGGCATATTTCTCTTCCGGGGAATAATATAAACATTTAAACTATTATTTTTATAGCAATAAAACATTCAACTTATATACAATACAATTTCATTAGAAAAATAAAATAAAAATAAATATAAAAAAAAAAAACCTAAATATCAATACAAAGGAAGAACAATTCGTGCTCAATCACAGTTTCTATAGAAATCTGGAATCTTATCATATCCTTTTTTTTCTCATTCATTTATTTCGAAAAAGAAAAAGAAAAAAAATTGAAAAGAAAGAAAAGAATCTATCAGATTTTCTATTTTTAGATTGGTGTCTTAAGTTGAAGAACGAGATTTTTTGTCGATTAACCGAATGAGATAACTGTTGCCTTGAGGCTCTGCATATAACCAGACAGGTTTCTCACATACGGAAATCGTCTGCGAATAAAAACCCCATTTAGGCCGCAAAGGCGAAGGAACTGTGTTCGCCGGTACTCGTGTGTTCCAAAACAGACGAGAACAGGTTTCGTTCCACCCTCCCTCTTAATGTCACAAATCATTCTTTTTCTTAGGTTTTTATTAGATTTTAACGAGTATATGTTATATGTGTGCTATTGAATTGCTAGTGGAAAGTTATTTTTAGAAAATAACCGAGTAATTTTTGTCTGTGTTACCTTGAAAAAAATAATAATTCCATTAGTTATTGTATTGCACATACCGTTGGTCATTATTTCCACTCGCTTTTCTGAAAAAATTGCATTAGCCGTAAAAAAAAATCGTCTGGTAATTTCTTCTCGGAAAAAAAAAATATGTGTCACTTTCTTTAAGTGAACTTCTCTTGTGTTGTGAAGTTCAGGTGAAGAAAGGAGAGATACGATAAGACCTTGAATAGTTCATTCAACGTATAATAATATATTGTATTCGGTTAAAAAAAATTATGAAATTTGCACAATATTTTTCGAATTTGCTGAAAACTTAGAGCTATTTGCGGCTGACGCTTAAAAGATAATACGATTTCCACATATCTTCAACGATATTTAATGTCATCTATAATACTGTTCTCTTGTTAAATCTATGTACCGCACACTACTTCCGATTCAAATTATTATTATATTATATTGGCAGTCTATTTGAGTAAGCAAAAAAAGGAAGCAATGATACACATTACATCAATGTAAGACACTGAGTAAAATCGAATTTATAGTTTTAAGTACAATACAAATCATACGAAGTGTGGCTATTAAATAACGGGACTGTAGCTGTAAAATATTTTATTTTGATTTCATATATAGTTATTTATTATCACCTTCAATTACACCCCTCTGTCTCAAAAAAGTTCCATGAGAATCTTCCATTGTTCGAAACATTGTTTGAAGTCTTCTGTCAGCTCCTTCAGGACGCGTGCCACTTCCTCTTCCACAGCATCTACGGACTCAAATTTTGTTCTTTTTAAAGCTGATTTTCCCTGAGGGAACAGATAGATGTCACATGGCTCAAGATCCGGCGAATAAGGCGGATGGTCTGACACTGAGATGCTGTCCTTGGCTAGAAACCTCTTGATACACATTGCGGAATGAGCCGGCGTATTGCCAAGGTGCAAAAATTTGCTGTACGGGTCTATTTGTCGATTCTTACAGTCTCAGAAATCACACGAATATTAACCGACGGTCAGATCGCACCAGATTACAGATTTTTTATATTGTCAACCATTTTTGACGTGGAAGGGCGACCTGGGCGTGAATCATCTTCAACGTCTTCTCGGCCATCTTGAAAACGCTTAAACCACTGAAAAACAAGTGCACGCGTTAAACATTCATTGCCAAACATTTTTTTCAATAAATTACGTATTTCAGTAGAGGTTTTCCCAAGTTTCATGTGAAATTTCACAACAATGCGTTGCTCACTTATCGTTTTTTCAGCACGAAACCAAAAAATAACTCTCATACGAACGAAGGCTACGGCTATACGGATTTGTTTTCAGAAGGAAGAGGTACTACATTCAGAAGAGAAGGTTTCATGCTAAACTGCTGTCGATCGGTGGCCTTTGGTCTATGAGTACTTCTTCTGTATCATAGTCAGTCTCGTTATAAAATAGCCAAATCTCATATGCATCGTATTCAATACAAAATATTACTCGGGATCCTATATTGATAAGATCCTTAACTTACTCACTTTTCTGCAATGGACAACATTCGTCTTGTTTTGAGTACTCTGTAGTAGGAGTTGAAAAAATTTTATTAAAGCAATATAAGTTATTTTAATTAGATACTGTGGACCCTAAACTTTATAAAAGAAAACGTTAAAAAAATTTTTGATTTAAAAGCTATTTTAATTCTCACCAATAAGATGAAATCTGATTTTTTTTAAAATCGAAAACCAGGTAAGTTATTATAAATACTATCTTTATGAAAATGGAAACAACATTTACGTAAAATGTGACGAAACTAAATTTTCGATTTTTTTTTTTTACACAAATTATTTTTAAAAAATCTTAAAAGAGTAATCCACAACTGGTGGTTAATTGAAGCAATCAGGTTGTGCTCTATAAGCCTTTGTGAGCAAAATTCAAAATTATTTTCCATTTATATGAAATATTATACATATATATTATTATTATTAAACTCCTATAATTTGTAAGAATCATAATAATTCAAAATGTAAATCAAATTTATTATTGTCATTGATGTTGGTTGCTATGTCAAACTAGAACGATAATATATCTAACTAAAATAGAAAAATATGGGCTAACTAATTGCATTATTTCTATGCAGATAAATATTTACTCGGTATTTTATTAAAAAACTCAATTCAAACTTGAAAAATACGGGATACTTATCCTTCAAACATTCTGGCAAGGAAAACCTTCAACGAGATTATGAAAAATTGTAGCGTAATATATTTGACTTTTATTTTGAATTGGTGATGTTTCGAGAATAATTACAGAATAAATAACATGAAAAGAACAAATGAAAAATTCAAAGATAACTATATTTTGAGAAATAATGGTACTAATCACTGCGAAGATCTTTTTTTTCTTGCAATTATTTATTATTAATAAGTACTGGAGATTTGATATTATTCATACACAAAATATACCGTAAAATCTTAATAATAAGCTTTCTCCTCTTAAAAAAAAGTCCCTCCCCCATTTCCAACTTTGAATTTTCCCATCCCGTCTGAGAATACGGGCATGTCTGACTCTGACATTATTCACGCTTCATTTGCTTATGAGAAAGAATCCTGTATTGTTTGTGCAAGTCATACACACAGTGTACTTCTATACAGTGAATATATAATGCAATGTTTACGTATAAAGTTATAGTTTCCATTTACAGATAAAAAATATACGTTTCGATAATTTTGGGGATATCAATTTCATGAAGTGGAGGATTGATTGTATGTGTAACATTTTATAGAAAATTCATTTTGAAAGAGTTAAAAATTGAATTTTAAATATTTTAAAATCAAATAGATAGTTTAACAAATAGTTTCTTACTTTTTATCTTACTAAATATTAATAGGGGAAGTGTTCTCTACCAGTCTTTACGGAACTGGGTAACATATTGAATAACAATAATTCGAGATAAAAAAAACAACGTTTTTATATGGTGTCGAAGTTTATTAATTCAAAACAAACACATGATAAATACATAAAAATTTAATTATAATTTCAATTTAATCGATCATTTATTGAATTTTTTTTCAACACATACAAGCATTTCCTTCTTAACTTCCAAATATTTTTCGATTACCAGGTCTACGGTAACGGCTAAAATTAGGAGGAACCTATTAAAAATTATTAATTTATCCTCCCATCATAATTAAAATAAATTTAAAATCATAAATTAAGAAGTTTTCATAATTAAGAATTAAGCTATCTAAAATTGGGATCAAGGCAACAAAAGCCTGGGTATTCGACAGAGTGAGGAACTGCCGAAACAAACTTGGAGTATAAGTTGTGAAAGCTCGCATTGTCATTGGATGCTGTAACCGTAAGATAAGAAGCATATATAGCAATGAGCGGAGAGATGATAAGGGGGTGGGACTTCAGTTCGAAGGCGAAAATTACCAGGTCTAACCACGTGGAGGTGAGATGAGGCTAATTTGAGTAAAATAGGCTAAGTGTAGATAAATCTACATGTATTATCCGTCATACTCTTCTAGACCCAAAAACGTGGACAAAGGTTGGAATTTATTCGCCATTCCAGCCTTGTTCTCGAAGAATTTATCGATCCTAGTGCTGCTGTAGCCAAAAAAAAAAAAAAAAAGTTAAAACTGGTCGCAAATATCTAAATATTGCATTGTTAGGAGAGTAAGAACGATTCCCAAAGTTTCAGAGCTCTAACTTGATGGGAAGTTGGTTAAATTAACGATCGAAAATTTGATGACACACTGATACACACACCAAGTGAAATACATAAAAACGTTGTAAAATGGTTGATTAACTAAAGTATATACTCTTATTCTGAATGCAATAAACTTCATTTCACAAACTGAGAATGATAGAACTCGCATAAACATTTGCACGCAACCACATATTAACAGTATCTCTGTAAATTTTTAAACTAGGAATTGAACAATATGTGAATAATAGGTTGCTTGAAGTAAGTTGCCTACGTAAGTTGCTTGAACATTACGCAAACCTTGCCTAATGCATGATGTTCAATGGCTTGGCATTTGCTTAATAATAATAGTATGAAAACCGTTTGAGCATCAACTATGTAAATAATTAGAACCCAAAACAGGGAATCATGAGAACATCAACTAAGCACCGAGAATTGTAGGAATAGTTCGAACATAAATTGTGAGAATAGTTTGAGTGTGAAAAAAAGAAAATATGAATTTCACAAAACCGTATGAAGATAAAATATTTGGGAACTAAATAAATACAACATAATTAAAATAAATTAATTTGGGGTTTAAAATAAAACAACAGATTTATAAATACTCCTAAAATAATTGGGATAAGCTATATAATAAAAATTCAAATCTAGATATGGCAGAAATAAAAACAGACACATAATACAATTATTCGTATATCTTTTGCTAAACATTTATTCAGCATGAACCGACAAATGATGTTGGAGGGTGTCTTCAAACAAGGTAGCTTGATATTTAAAAAAGAAACTAAACAGTTAAAGAACATATTTTTAAAATTACATTGTTAAAGAGATAACTTATTGGTTCTGGGAAATAATTAATATTTAAAATGAGTCACTTCCTTGGCTGATCAACTAGTTTATCAGAGGTTAAACAAAGATAACATCTAATGTGCAATGAATTCATATGCAATCGGATGTTGTAGGCAAGTGTCAGACCCCAAAATGTAAGAAAATAAGAACGGAACTCGTCTCCGGGAGGTTTTACTGTTCCAATTCTTCAGGGATATTTTCTTTAATTATCAACTAATTGTACTAAAACTCGTTTTAAGGAAATTGCTTTCATTTCCTTGAGAAAAAAAAACGGGGGGGGGAGAGACGTTCGATTATTTTATAACCGCAAAAAGTAATATTCATTTTCGTCCAAGCTTTCTTGAGTAAATTAGAATTTAATAATTGAAAAAGACGTTTTTACCACTAAATTTATCATTAGATTAATTACTTATAATGCAGTTAATATGATGGAACATTAAATTCAATTTCATTGCATTCAAATTTTGTTGTTTGAAAATCGAACAATGACTTAAATGTTCTAAGCAATTCAGGAAACGCGAAACGGATTATTAAGCGTTTTCCCACGTTCTTAATCTTAAAAATTAAGCTTCTTTTAATCGACAAAAGAATAATATTTTTTAAGCTGTGAATTGATACATACCTGTATAATATTTATTTCTCTTCCGTTATTATCACGAGTGTTGTTTTAATTTTTGATGAGATTTAACTTAAGGCTCCCGTCTACTGGCCATTTTGATTTGGTGATCGTTGTGGTAATCTTATGGAATTTCGACTACAGTCATCAAATCTATACAACTTTATTTATTTGAATGTTAAAAAGTGCACCCGAAAGAGCTAAAAATGATGAAGATTTCTGAGAAATTGCATTTTCCCTTTTGATTTTTAAAAATATTTTTACCCCTTTTCTCGATGATTCGTTTGTGAGTTTTACGGTCTTTAAAAAATATTTCGAAAATTGGGGAGAAACTGCAATTCCACAGAAATTCTCATAATCCCCCCCCCCTTTCTGATGCACATTTTTGCATTCAAATAGATAAAATAGAAGTTTAGAAAGAACTCCATAGGATTAACATTACATTCATAAAATCAAAATGGACGATAGATGGGATCCTTAACCTTTTTTTTAGCATGAAATATTAAGTGTGTTATAATCTATATATATATAAGCGAAATACCACTGACTGACTCATCACGAGATCTCTGAATATACAACCGATTGACTTGAATTTAGCACAATTACTCATTTTGCGATGTAGACGCTCACTAAGAACGGATTTTATGGAAGTCTTATCCAAAATGTAATTTTAATCCGTTAATTTACTCTTATCCGTCGGTTATGTAATTTTTGGCGACTTTATCGCCAAAAATTATATGACCGACGTCAAATGGAATATATATTTTTATATGTATACTGTGTAATGTCACCATTTATGTTTACTTGGTGAGATTTGCACGTGAGAAATGGAAAAATACCAAATAAGTTAATATTGAAGCGCTGATGGAGGATTGGCAAGATTTTGGCGAAGGGGCTCTTTATGTGAAATTTCGTGCAGGTCGAAAATAGGAAACGTACATATTTAGCGATAGAAATAAATGAGTTTGGAATCCCACGGTTGGTGAAAGTGTAGTTTAGCTACAAAACTTAGCGGGATTTTGAAAAATACTAAAATGGCGACTTCTTACGGAGTAGCACTCACGCAAGACAATCTTCATTTACTGGAGAACCTAGCTACATGCATGAACGAACTGAAGACGCTATGCATACGTCAGACATTTTGGACGTCCCGACTTGCACGACTTTATTTTTTAGGATTGCAGTCACTTGCAATCCTAAATTGTCAGAAATCAAAGATCTCTTGAGGCCAGGACAAAAATCTTATGATAGACACGATGTCATTGCGAGGGTATTTCATTTGAAAGTTAAGCACATGATGAATCTTCTGACAAAAGTTTGTATCTTTGGCAATACTAGGTTTAGCATGTATACGGTGGAATGAATTTTATCCATATTATATATATATGGGGTGATTTTTTACTAGAACATTTTAGTTTTCTCATATATTTGAAAGTCGTGGATAACCATTATGACAAACTATCAATTTGTTAAAATTTTAAATTTAGATTATCATTATCGTTTAAAAATTGAAAATTTTCTTGTTATTTTATGTATTGGTTCCAAAATATATTATCTTCCGCCAAGCGAAGCGGGTGGGTATCAACTAGTAGCTGTATATATTACTTAAACAATTTTTTTTTTCTTTCCCTTTTCAAGTTTATATCCGAGTGGTTTTCTAAAAAACGAAAAGGAAAACTTGAAAGCTGAAATGAAATGAAACAGAAAACCATTTAAATTTTTCCATGGAGAAGCACAAGAATAATAACAATAAGTCTGCTTCATTTGCATCAAATTATATCCACATAGGAAAAAAAAGACAGATAAATATTAACATATTATTGTGTTTTCTCATATATAAACAATATTTGTCCCTGAAGTTTGCTATAATTTTACGCTTCGCAAATAGGTTACATTTATCAGAACGTGATGGAAAAAATTCACTGCTATCGCTTCATTTTACATGGACAGTGATAATTTCGTACAGGGAAAGAGAACAGAAAAATAGAACATGCTTAAAACATATTTGAAAATCCGGAAGTAATATCACTTTTAATACGGCGAGGAGATATTTAATTGGCTGTGTTGATAACACACGAGTCAAACAAACATTAGCTCAATTTTCTTTCTTCTAACAATGTGGCTGAGATATTAGATAGTTTGAATTTATGGTGCTTCATGTAAATATTAATTATACTTATATCCGCCTGTAGATTATGTGAATATGTAAACATTCAAAGTGAGATTTGTTTTGTTTCCGTTCAATGAAATGCGTTCAATTTCCGTTCCCTTGCGTTTTCTTTTCTTTAGTTTCGTGAATATTTAATTTTCTTCTCTCATAGTCCGTTATTTTTAAGCATATTTACTGCAGTTTGAGATTTCTTTATTTGAAAATTTTGGTGTCATTGTTTTTTGACGTCACACTGAGAAGCAACACGAGGTCCATTGGCAACGGACCTCGTAATTTTGAATCTCGGTCAAATGACGATGACGACACCTGATCTGGCACCCCCCTCTCCTAACACCCACACCATGCCAACGGCAGGATTTTGGGCCCCGACAGATTTAACGTGCATCAGCCCCAGCTATACGGTGGGTCTTTGACGGCCAAAGATCGAACCCGCGACTGAACGCAAAACCGCCGGCCACGAATCCAAAACCATGACCACTAGACTACCGCGGCAACGGGAGGACCTTAAACCTCGTCAGATTTAACGTTCATCAGCCTCGGTTACACGAAAGGCTTTAGTGGCATCTGAGTTCGAACCCACGACTCGACGAAAAATGCCGGCCGCAACCATGAACTAAGCTGTCGTGGCCTTTTAATTCGAAAAAAAAATATCATTGCAAAAAATACGTATAGAAAGATTCAGAAAGGAATAAATTTCGCACGAAAATGCAAATACTTTAGCTCAGTTTTCGTACATCATTAAAGCAAAAGATCAAGTTCTTTTTTAAAATTATGTAGCTTTAATAATAGAAATAATAAACACTGAATAACTGTTGATTTATGAATTTTCTGCTATGCAAGTTTATTAGAGCCTTTTTTTAAAGTATTTGACTGCGTGCTACAAAATAATTAGTTGTTATTGATAGCACGCAGTACCTTTAAATTACATTTCTGCTACAAGGAAAAAAATTTAAAATTTTTCAAATTTTTGGAATAAAATGGTGAGGAAAAATTTTTAAAAACTTTTTGCAAAATTTTGTAAAAATACTATCAAAATAATAAAAATCATAATAAATAAATCAAGATTGAAATTTTATATTTGGTTCTGTTTATGAAAAAATTTTAAAGCCCATTAATTCGTAAATTTAATGAAGTAAATTGCTAAGGACATTTTGTTAAATCCACTACTGTGAATAGTTCAATTAAGGCAACACACAGCACTGAAAATAATAAAATTTGAGTATTTACTTAGCTGGTGGATAGAGGAGGTATCTAACCACAAATGGGGCGAATTTTAGCTCTAATTCTCGGTAAAGAAAAAAAAAATTCATTTTTAGTTCTTGATCATTTCTAAACTTCGTTATATATAATAAACTTTGCTGTTTGTGTATGTTTTTTTGTGTAATGTTTATTGAATACTTATGAACTTCTTTGATTTTTATGCCAGGCACTTAAGTCTTAAAATAAAAACATTTTAAATTCATCTAATTGCCAAATGGCCAGAGAAAAAATATATTTCACTCTTTATTGTAAAGGTTTCATAATTCTTATTTATATAGGTCTCTAGCTATCGAATTTAATTTAACAATATTTTTTGACATTGGATAATAAATTTCCTAGAAGTACAAGATGATTATTGTTGATGAACTTGGTAACCTTTTCACTTCAGCCTAGTGACTCATATAGTACACCAATAACTCCAACACTATATTAGTTACAAGTGTAAGAATACTTATATAGTAAATAAAAAATAGGGTTACGGCAAAAAAAAAAAAAATTATTCCTAAATTACATTGTATGAAACAAGTTCAAGTTTATAAATCTTCAACAAAATGAAAATTTTATGATTTGGAATTTGTCAAAGTATGAGATTTTTGGAAACAATCATCCATATCCATGCGAGTTCGGGATAAGATGTTTTCTTACCCCGTGGAAGGGGAGAGAGTTGTCTGATCTTGAAGGCTGGGGGGCTGTTTCGAACCCTGGTCCAGTTGGTCCGAAGAAAAGTTGAGCCGTCATTTTTTGCTGCGCCTATGCTACCCAGGCTGAAAAAGACGTCTCATTCGGTCTAGTCAATAAGACGTTTTTACTTTTGGAATTGTTGAAGAGAGTCGCTGCACGTGTATCTCGGGGCAGTTATCACAAAATTCACCAGTTTTTAGTCGCTTTCCAGTTTCTTGCCTGTTTCAAGAAATTACAGCGATAAATACACGTATCAGTGTATACAAAAGCGCCCAAGTAAGCAAAATAAGCGTATCGCTGTAGCAGTGACAGTGAATTTAAAGTTTAGATTTAAAATGATGCATTATCGACGACAACGGAGTTCAAATGGTTAATCAAGCGGCGACGTCCGAATTGATTTTAAATTCTCTCAACTTCCACATATCATTAAGATTTTGATGCCCGGTTTAAAATAAACCGCAGCAACCTCCGATTTTTCTTACAATCGTTTTTGTGAACGTAGACTTGAAAGTTATTGAATATAAACCTAGCGACGTTAACCATTGATCCGCTGCTACCTCTTTTTTTTTAATAGGAAAGGTAGAACTGATAGGAAGTATCTGAATTTGTGTTTCGGAACGCACAAATTACTTTTATTTCCTTCTTTCCTATTCTGCCCCTAATCAATACCACTCTATGCTAATCAATAGACACTCTTATGCCAAGACTCGCACGATGAATTTGGTTGGTTAGTTTTAATGAATGACGATCTAGAGCGACGCAAGAGATATTGGCAACAGATCTCGTAATTCTGAACTATGGTCAAATGTCAAGAATATTTGAGTTGGTATTTCTAAGTCCTAATATCCCTTCTACACCACGAGAGGATTTCGAAGATAAGTTCCATACCACGTACAACACTCATATTTCCAACTACAGATATTCAATGGAATCAGGATTAGTACATCACCGACTACGAAGCAATCCACTAGTCATTCGATCGCAAATGGTCGCGAGTTCGTGACCTGATTTTTTTTTCTGTCGAGTCACGGACCTGAGTCTTGATTCCAACACACATACATACACACACATACATATACACACACATACATATACACACACATACATATACACACACATACATACACACACAAATGGTTGTGAAGCGGGATTGATGCACTTTAAACTTTTCGGGGCTAAAAGTCATCACTTTGCCGTGTTGGGGAAGTTAGGAAAAAGGGGCGCCAACTCAGATGTCGTCTTCATCCCTTGACCGTGGCTTACAATTGCAAGGTCCGTTGTCAACAAACTCGTGTTGCTTCTGTAAGTGTGACGTTAATAAACAATCCAATCAAAATCTTTTGTGTGTGTGTGTGTATAGAATCATGTAAATGGCTTAGTATCTTTTAGACTAACTTTATCCTTTTGTGTGCTCTACCCCCTCTCCTTTTACCGAGGGCTGTTGGATACAGGATTCAGGATAACAAACATCATTGCCTTCACCATTCGAACTGAGTCATGATTCTACCAAAGATCACCATGATTGAATAATAACAAGTTAAAATGATCCAAGCAACGATTCTTGGAATATTTATCTTCGAGAGCCGTGTGATTAGGCTTTCTAATTCATATAATGTGGTGCAAAAGTTTGAATAGTAAAAGACACAAGATTATAAGTTGCTTATTTATTAACATCGCACTTAGAAATAATAAAAGAGCTGTTGGCGACGGACCTAGTAATTTGGAACCTCCGTCAAGAGCCGAGGACGACACCTAAGCTGTCACCTCCCTCTCCAAACTTCCACGTGCGTCAACTCCTCTATTACAGTTCTTTAGTGGGATTGGGGCTCGAACCCATGATTCGACGAAGCAATGCCGGACACGAGTTCGCGATCAAGACCACTTGACTACCGCGGCCAAAGATATCAGTTCAGATGCCATCTTCGTCGTCTGATTATAGTTCAAGAATTCGAAATCAGTCACTACTGACCCTTTTGTAGCTCGAAAACGATGTTCATGCAAGTGTATCAACTCAGTGGTGAAGATATTGAAGAATGTCAGAAAATTCAGAACACTTTTATTTTAAAAAGTTTCGAGAAAATTCTTACTTTTAACACGAAAATATTAATTGATTTTTGTGTTTCAGACTATTTTCTCCCAAGTAATAAAAATTAGAATCGTTTCAAAAATAAATTATTTATGCTATGGGTAAGGATTGAACTCAAAGCTAAAATTTCTTTCTTGTGTCAATTTTTTTTTATCTTAAAAAGATTCCAAAGTAATTATATGTTTCAATTGCGAATTGATTTACAGTTATTATATCATTTTAAATTCTATACTAATATTAGAATTTCATTTGTATTATTAATCTTTTAATACTATCACAAGTATAAGTAAGGTACACATCCAATGATCAAACTAAATAAATAATTCAGTACTTAAATACATATTATTGAACAGTATAATTATAATATTAATTACAATAAAATTGTTTTATTAATTATTATCACAAATATAACATTATATGCCTTCGAATAATTTATAAATATTTTTTCATTTTTATTTTTTCATAATTTCCTCACTTTAACTTCTAAAGTCACTATAATGCTTAAAAGAAATTTGGAGTCCTTCAAAACATTTAAATGTCTTTACACGTACATTGCTTTTTGAATTTTTATTTAATTCCATCTAACTAATTGAATTTGAATCAAGTTATACTGTTATAATATATAGAAAGAAAATTTTGGGGAGTTTAACGCATAAATTAAAATGTGTTGGTTATGATTATTTTCCAATAAAAAATATTCTAAAATCTGTACAACGATTTTTAAAAAAAATGTAAAAATTGGATATTATTGTAATAATATGTAATTATTGTAATAACATATTAATTGTAAATATAAAATTCAAAAATAAATGTGTCTGATGTACTTCAGTTCACTAAGAAAAATAAATTAATAACTGCATGATACTGTTTCACATTCAAAGGAATTTATGTCAACATCAAATATGCAAGCAAAACCTATCTATGGTGTTCCAAATTTATCTAGCATATGATGAAAGGACAAAATATGAGTGATATATCTAATAGAAAAATTATGCACTTCAAAATTTGCCATTAAACTGTTTTTGTTCTGATAAAATAGTTGCAAATTGAGTGACGTATGGAATTAACATACAAAAATTAATTTAATTTTCCCTTTATGTAGCATTATTAAACAAAAATATTAAATAACACTTATCTCCCAGAGTAACTTAATTTTCATATATTGAAAAAATATTCCTACCTTATTAAAAAAAGCATCTTTTTTCGCTTAAATTTCTTCTTAAATTAAGAGCAATGATTTTGTAGCTTAATTTTATTAGTAAAAATTACGTAGACAACCCCTAAAAATTTTATTTTCAATACTTAAGGAGTTTCGACAATTATCTAAAACTCTTCAAACAGAGCAAAAAAAAAAAAAAAAAAAAAAAAAAGTTGAAAACAAAGAATTCAATTTACTTTAAAAAGAATTTATAATGTATTCCACTGGGTTGGAAATCAACGCAGTTGATTTTGAAATATTTGCTTTCAATTTAAAAAAAAAAGGAGAGGAAGAAGAAAAACGGATAACTTCAAATATCTCCATTAAAGAGCAGCTATACTTCCCACATTTCATACATCCCACTCGATCACTGTCAAAAAAACTCCTATTAATCACCTAGTTCTTCCGCGAAATTCAATTTCTCCTGTAACAATGTAAATCAGGTTTCTCCCCAGAGCATCTCATCTCCGCAGTGGAAACAGCCAACGTACGCAACTTCCGATCCAGCTGAAAACCCTGACAATTATTTTTCAAGTAGAACATTAGTGCATAATCGAATAGGAAAAATGTTTCTTTCCTCTCCACACCCCTTCTTATCCTTTATTATGATGCGGTCATGGCGTGCTTTAGCAGGTCAGAGATCTCCCTGCCATTTGGGGGTCCCTGATTGGACACCGCCATTTTTCAGGTACAGGTAGTCCACAGAAAGAGCAGCGCATGCGCGGAACCACCTGCTTGCTTCAGATCAAGTTGGTCTATGTAGTAAATACTGTCTCACTGCGCATGCTCATAATCTTATAATTTTAACTGTAGTTCAACAAATGAATTACTCAATCTTTATTTTCAATATTCAGTGACATTATTCTCAGTATTTTGGTAATTTGTTGAACGGAACGTTATTCTATTTTGTTTTTAAAATTGGCTCATATTGCATTCACTAACTACTTATTTTTACTACCATTTTTTTTTTAAAAAAAATTATAAAAATTTTCTCTGCAAACCAAATATATTTGGAGAGCACCATGCATTCTCCAAAAGATAAAAAAAAAAACAATTTTGGAAGAAATTTACCGCAGGAAACAAGGCTCCAATACGAATTTCCAGCATCGGATGATCTCTGAGTATGCGCAGTTATCCAACTTTTACTGCGTCTATCCACTCGTTC
This sequence comes from Nephila pilipes, assembly GCA_019974015.1. Classification (NCBI taxonomy): domain Eukaryota; kingdom Metazoa; phylum Arthropoda; class Arachnida; order Araneae; family Nephilidae; genus Nephila; species Nephila pilipes. The sequence goes on along the minus strand of BMAW01092618.1, from coordinate 268,648 downwards.
GAAGGCCAATTCATCTCATGGATTCTTCTCTCTTTCTGTTGTATGCCTATAACCCATTCATCCCCATAGAGAGTTCCCGCTACCGCAAAAGAGGAAATATACAATAACAAACGGGATAGTATCGGGTTTTTTTATTCGTGCAATCAGGTGAGTTATATTTTTAAATAAAATATTTTGTTAATTTAAATTATTATTGTCCCAGACGAAATTTTTCTGCCGTGAATAAATCGATGTTGCGTGTGTGTGTGTACTGGGTATTCTTAGCCTCAAAGGATTGACCAGCCGAATGACGGCGATTTTGATACAAAGTTTCGTTTTCTGATTAGAGAGAATAAGCGGTTGCTTCTAAGTATATGCTGCATTATTTTTTATATGCAGTTACAAACGTAAATTTTTTTTTCCCACGCTTACATAAATTTCGGCTGTGCAAATATGACGTGAGAGTTAATTTTTTTTGTGTACATTTATTTAAACTATTTTTCTAATTTTTTTTTTTTCCTATTGCTAAAAGAACATCATTAGATTCTAAAAAAAATGACTTTAATCATCAAGCATGCAAACTTAAAATGTTACATAAATATTTTAGGAAAAACAAGAGTTAAAAAAAATAGGAGCTTTAATTTTTCTTATGTGTAATTTAAATTAAATTCAAAATTAATCTTAAAAAGCATGTAAGCAATAAACCTGTTGTATTGTCTGTAATATTGGTGTATTGCATTTGTATGAGTAAAATTTTTTTTTACTCTACCCCGCATTGCTCTCTAAAGATCAGTCTGTATAGTTCAGATAAAATATATTTGGAGCTTAAAAATTTGACTTGAAACTGAGATAAAAGCATTGATTGTTTCCAAAACAAAATGAAATATTTAAATTAACCATATTGTAAATAGATTTTTATCCTGTAACTGCCGTAACATTTTCGAAAGTCGTTTATTATTTATAACAATTTTCATTTATTAATTTCGTTTGTAGCTTGATTATATAATATTTCATACCTTAAAATAATTTTATTAAGTATTTAAATCGGGGCTCAAAGTTAATGAAAATGCAACCCTTGGCATGTTAGTTAAATTTAAGAACATTTTAAAAAGTAATCTATTCCCAGATTATTAATTTTTTAATTATTGTTCATATATTTGCTATTTATCTTTCCCTTAGAAATGTAGTGAAAGTATAAGTAAATTAACGTATTTGGAATAATTATTATTAATTAGACGTAATTTTTTATCACTTTTAATTCCATTAATTGTGGGAAGTTTAATAACATTTGAAATTGTGAAATAAACAATTTTTGACTTTTTTTTCCTTTCGTTAAAATTTCCTTTTGTTTAAGAAGGTTAATTATCTTTCATATGTAAGCAAGTGCATTATCATTTAAATTTGTTTTTCATCATTACTAAAACATCCATATCCAAAGTTAATTATGTTCAAGTTACGTCAAATGTACTCTGTTAACATATTGTAATGCATCAAGAAAAAGTTCTTAGAAACGCAAGTGCATAATCGTTTACATTTTTCATTTTCTTTCATTACTACTGAAACATCTTCATGAAATTTTAATTATATTTTAAATTATATCAAATATATTTTGTAAGCAGTATAGTACATCACGAAATGAAAAAAATATAAAGTAATATAAAATTAAAATGTAATTTTATGAATATCAGGCAAATATTTTAAAAAAATGTTGGATTTTAAAATATAAGGTATTAAATGATTATCTTTATAATTAATAGTTTGCCAAAGCAAAAATTCCAATGCATTATTTTCTCAGATTAACTAAAATATTAGCTTAGATTATGACTTATATTAGATCAAATATTCGCTTATATTTCCTCCGTGTGCATTGATTTGTATTATATTTTTATTCTTTTTTAGCAATATATATCTTACAAAATTTTATAAATTCTTTCACATTCTCAAAATTTATTCAATAATTATCATTGGTAAACATCAGTGATCCTCGATAATACATTACTGAAGTTGAATCTTGTGACCATGGGCTCGGAAGCCTATCTGAATATTTGAAATTCTGTGTATTGACCTTTGAAATATTCATGATCCTCTACATTAATTTTTATTCGTTTAAGACTATTTTGATACATTTAAAAACATTGCGCTCTAAGTTCTAGTCTTTACGTTAAGAAAAATGCAGTGTTAGAGGAAGAAATTGTATAATCGAGTTATTTACGAGATGGAGAAGCAATGATCCGAAACGGTTGGACTCCAAATATTGCCACGCGACGATTAAATGAGTTTTTTGTCCACTCTTTGGGGTCACTAAGTCGTTCAGGGTTCAAGAAGCTACAGACGAATGATTATGGGGGGAGGGAATCAATGACTTAATCTGAAGAAAGAAGTGTGACTTTTTTTCTCAAAATTATTTTAAGCTTATATAGAAATTTTTGTTGTTGTTTTCTTATTTTTTCTATGTTTTTTTTTTGTGTGTGTGGGGTGGTATTTTTATTAGCGCAACACTATATTCTAGAATTTCAAAAATTCCCTGCTCTCAATTTTTTTGAATATAATTATAAGTTTCTCGTATATAAGTATAAAGCATTTTTAATTTACAAAGGAGATCACAAATTGGTTTAATTGATTTGAATTCTATGGCTAAGACTATTTCAAAATTCGGCTTCCATCATGCTTCTTTTGGGAATAATTTCAGTAATTTTCTGAATTTCCTTATTAATAGGAAGGCATGAGAAAATAACTTTCGTCGAGTTCTTTAGTGCAGAAATGGTAATATATCTGGCATTCGATATTTCCATTAAAAAAAGCATACAATTATAACTTTCAGGAGCGATTACTATTTAAAATAAATCAGTAAAATTGTAAAACAGTTTTGTTTTTAATATCAGAGAGAGAGAGAGAGAGAGAGTAACATATTTAAATCTTAAACTCTTGCTGTGACATTTTATTTTTTAAATTTTGTTATGATACGAATTTAGTTCCATGAGAATTCTTCTTTCTGTTTTCGAAAAATATATTGATTCAGAAAAAAAGTTTGAAACTTTTTTTTTTTTTCATTTTTGTCAACTAACAAGATATAGCATATTTATTTCTTTTGATGATATGATTAATAAAATATTCTATCATCTTAAACCTGTAACGTATATATATCTTTAAATACCAGATTTATTTATATCATATTTTGAGCACATTCGTAAAATTCTTTATTTTATCCGCTTAATATTAGAAGTATTTATTCTAATTCCAGTTAATGATTTTTTTCAATATAAATTTTTTTTTTCCTCCTTAAGAATTATTTACTCTAAATTTTATATATTAATATTAGGGAGTCATAAACGTATTATCAATAGTACATTTGCAACTTGGATCATACCACAACAAATAAAAAAAGTACCCAATAAAACCTGAAAATCGTAGAAAATTCCTCCGAAAGAGATAACTCTTCGGATTTACGACTTTCCCAATTCCAATCCCACATATTATTACGGGAACTTATGGCAGAATTTTTTTTATATCACATAATTCGAAGAGCTCTTGCGGTTCCAACGAGTTTTAAGAAAGAGAAAGATTCCCTTGTTTGAGCCCCAACGTACGTGGGTGTGACAGTCACCGAAGCACGTCCATTTAGGGGAATTCTATCTATCTTCTCTGCTGTAACAATGGGTGGTTTGCCTAGACAAAACAAAAAGTACATACTTTGAACAGGCTTGGTTCAACCAAGTTCACGCTAAGTGTCTTCTTGGGAAGATGCTTAACAAGCAAATGTGGGGGAAAGTATTTCATTCTTTTTTTTTTTTTTTCAGTTCTACTTGTGAGAATTGAGGGGCGTAGAATGCTTGGCGAGGGCGGTTTGAAAAAGAAAAATGACACGTTCTTCCTTTTTTTTTTGTGTATGTTTAATTATACATAGTATGTACCTAAGTAAAGAAACAGTTTATAAATTATGTTTTTTAAAATCTTGTTGTGTGTGTGTGTGTTACAAAGTTACTTGAGTTTGTCAAGTACATTCCAATCAGCTTTTCTCGTTTACTGAGAAACTCCCACCAACTATTCAATTGTTTTATTCGCATTTAACTATTTTTAAGGATTTTTTTAACTAACAAATATTAAATCTATTTCAGTCAAGTAATTTTACTGTGTATAATGTCTTATTTTCTCTCATTTTCAACATATTTGTTATTACTATTAGTATTATACTTATTAATCTCTTTAAAAGCATTTTCCTATTGTTATAGTATTCAATATTATTATCTGTAAATATTATTATTTGATATTATGGTCTAGATATCTTTTACAGATGGTATTTATTCATATAAAGTAATTTTAAAGAGCATGAACTCTCGTATTCGAATTTTAAATAACATGTCAATATGAAGTATATTTTAATATATTTTATTAATATTGTGTTTTGAATTTCACAATCATGTGCTTTTATGAGGGAGCATCATAAAGCTTTAATTATCACTGAGAAATAACCAAGATATCTGGATAAAATCTATTCTGTCTATGTATTGCTGCTTATGAACAGAATGTTGTAAATTACAGCTGTTAATGTTGATTTTTTTGGTTTTTGGTAATCATATAGGTTTGAAGTAACCCGCAGTATCGTAAATTATTTGTTAGTATCCAGGGGTATTGAAAAAATTTAATTATTATCAAAAATAATCGAGATAGAAACTTAATTTATTTTTAAGACTTCTCTATATGGTCACCATCCAGGGTTATACATTTCTCCCAGCATTTCTTGAACTTTCGAATGCCGTAATTGTAGAACTCCGCAAAGTGGACTCTTTATCTTCTCCAAACAGCGAATTACTTCAGTCTATTGCTTCCTGATACCAAACAAATCAACATTAATAACTGTTATGTATATGATTATGTACATAAATATCAATTAATGTTCAGAACAATTTTTGTCTAGATAACTGATTATTTCTTAATAATAATTCAAACTTTCCGATATCCCCTGGTATATACTCTACTTAAATGTATTATTTCTTGATTCAGCATAAGTCTGATAGTTTGTAGGTAATATGCAACTTAATATTTTTATTCTATATATTGACTATGTAATTACATATTTTAGAATGATTGTAATTAACAAAAATACTTCACATTTATTAATTCGATGAACAAAAGAAAATGAGTCATTATTAAGATATGTTTAAATTAATTATTCCTTTTTCATTATTTTCCTTGTTATTTTAAGATACTTAAAAAGTTAAATGTTTGGTCATGATATAATTATATGAAAAGAGAAAAAAAAAAGACATTAAGTTGACCCAATTATAAAGGTTTATATTTGGTCGTTTCTATAGTACTAAATATTTTATTGTCTGTCTATCACTTTTCGTCGTTTCAAGGTTTTTCTTTACCTCATTTTTTCTTATGTTTTTCAATCAAAAATGAACCAGAATATAACGTATCTCTTGGAAAATGATTATACTTAGTGTGTTCATTTCCTGTTCTAGAATACAATTTTTTTTGGAACATAAAAAAAGCTGTAATTTCAAGGTCTCTTGAGTATTCTGTATGAAACCGAATAAAATTTTTCTACTGGTTTGGAACAGGTGATTTTTTTTGTTACGAATGGTGATGTTTTACTTTTACGAGTAGCTCGCTATTTAGACTTTTTCATTTAAATTCTTAAAATAGAGAGATTGACTGTAAAACTCACATGTAGTGCAATAAATATTGCAGCTTTTAGCACATAATAAATGATTCAGAAGTATTGTGGATTAGAAAAAAGAAAAAGTATGAGGTTTTTCTTACTGCAATCATAAGAGTATCTTAGAATTTTATATCGATTGCTTAATAACAATACTTCACAATACGTCTTAAATCTATTTTATCTGAATCTATTGTCAAAGAAATATAAGAAGAGTTTTGTAATTAAATATGTTTATTATTTTTTTTATAATTACTGTAATTTTATTATTAAGTTTTTCGAATTCTTAAAGATATTGCAACAATATTTTTAATACACTGTAAAAATTAAACTTTTCAAATATTTTTGTGAAATAATGCTTAAAGGAATATAATTCGGAAGAATTTTCCACTAATCTTTTGATTATAAATTCGTTTTCACATTCTGTATTTTTCGTTTCTTCGGCTTAATAATGATTGCTAACCCAATGAGTATATAAATTTATATTAGATAAATTGGGGAACTGATGCAGCATTCGCGTAATTGTGTGGGCATTTTAGTGTATTTTAATTTATTAGTAATGCATTTTAATACCGTTTTCGAAAAAGGGTGTGAATATAATTCATCCAGTTTTATATAATGCAAACATTTTTTGAAGCTATCAATCTATTTCCCTTTTAGAAACCTTTCTCCTTTAATTTAATGTATAAATTATTTAAATTTTAATATTTATACAAAATATCATGATGCTATGAACATTTCTTTGAAAGTATTTTCAGAATTTTTCAAAATAAGATTAAAAAACTAATTACTTTTCAACCCCCTCCCCATCAAATGAATATCTTTATTTCCCTCTTTGTTGAATTTAGAACTTAAAATCAAATATGTACTAAAATATTTTATTAAATTAAATATCAGTACGATACCTATTCATAAATGGCATGATTCATTCATCCAATTAAATACAATTTCAAATATTTAGAACTATTCTATGCATCAAAAATGTTAAATTTATATAACGGTATTTTTTTACTCTTTAACTAATACAAGCAATTTCTTCTGTTTGATTAACTAAAATTAAGTGAAAACGTGTTGCCATTTCAGCAAATCTTACTTAGTGACATTTGCTGAAGCAGACAATAAAATATTGAATATAGATCGAAATTTATACAACCGTTTTCAAAATTACGAAGTCTAATAACTTAAGTATCTTCAAAAAAAAAAAAAAGAAAAAGAAAACCCACGGCGATTCATTCTTGCTGGCTGATGTCTAGCTACCCCCTTTATTCATTCTAATACGGGTCAATTTCCTGGGTACCTCTCCACTGGCAAGCGCGAAAGTCATTCAAGGTGAGATACAACGCACTGAACCGTTAAATATGCCAGGAGGGGAGGAAAAGCATCCCTCACGCGGCGAATTGTTTTTATTTTCGGGTTGTCCCTCTTGGTTCATTGTTTCCCTTTCACTGATTCATCAAAGTGGAAATCTGCAGCTGAACGAACAATAACCATCTGTGACTCCTAGGATTTCCACTTACTGAAGACAGTGTTTCCTTTTTATGAAACTTTCTTTTTTTTCCCCTCATGTTTGAAGATTTGCCGAGACCTTGCAATCGAAACCTGAAACATTAGTTTATTTTTTACTATTACTTTTTTCTGCTGATTTTGCTACGTTTTGCTGAGAAGTTTTCGGTCCACCAACTTTTTGTCTTGCTTACATACCAAACTAATATAATCCAAGCCCTGTAATTACTGAAACGTGAACGGTAGTTTTAAATAGGAAGCTATGGGAAGTGGATATTAACCGGCTGAATTACCTTGATATTTATTTTAAGAGTCAATTATTGCTGCTTGTAATGAAATACAATGAATGTTAATTATCGAATATTTATAGTGAAACAAATAACAAATTTTAAAATCTGTTATAATATTAATGTTTTTAATATTCCACGCAATAAATTGATTATTTATACTTTATTTTGAATGCTCTTTATGACTGAGAATGTATTTCCTTGTTGCACAATACGAATACATACATATTCGTATGAACATTGTTTCTTTACATTATTGTGATCACACATACCGAGTGGTTCTGGTTGTGATCTTGATGTTTAAAAATGTTCAAAAGTCGAACCGACGTTCTGATTTATACGAAGACTCTTCTTTCAGTTATTGAATGTTAAATGAAACTTAACCTCCAAATTCTCAAGAAGTGTAGTGTGGATATTTGGAGACCAACTCAAGTTTCGTCCTCGCCTTTTGAACGTGGTTCAAAATGTCGAAGTCAGTCTCCAATATATTTCGTATTGCTTTAGTGTGACCTTAATAAAACCATACCCTTGAAATATTAAACAGTGTATTTTATTCATTAAAACTGCCACTAAAGTCCTGTGGTGCAACTAAGCTGATATGCGTTAAATCTGTTGAGGCTAGAAGTATCATGTTGTGTTGATGTGGAAAGTAAAAAAGTGGAATGCCAGTTCAAGTATCGTCCTCATCACTTGACTGAGGTTCAAAATTGCAAGCGCCATCAACAATACCCTCGTGTTGCTTCTAAGTGCAACATTAATGAAGAAATATTCAGTCAATATCCATGAACATATTTGGGGATCTAAAAAAATTACTGTGACTTTAAAAGTGTAAGATATTTTTTTAAAAAAATGAGATAATTTGTATATTATACTTCACTTCTTAAACGCAAAAAAAACCCCCTAAAAACTAAAAATAAATATAACAAATTCACTATTTCATAAATGAATACGTCCCCAAAGTTAAGTTTACATTTATAATATATTCTATTATATATGAATTTGTTGTTAATATTACATTTGTTTCTTTTAAACGTAAATTTATTTCTTTTCGTATTCGTATTTCGGGTTTTTTTTTTTTTTTTTTTTAGAATTTTTAAAATTTTTAAAAACGAAAAAAAAAAATTTTTTTTTTTATTGTTAAGTTGTAAAATTTTGCTTAAACTCTTAAAGGAATTGTAAAATGACAGAATCTCGCTCACAGGGATACACAAAACATTGTTAAATCACTGACCTAACAAATAAAAACTGAATAATCGTTCAGTATCTTCCATTTTTATAAAATGTTTGATATAAGTGAGAAGCACACACACACAGATGAATGTTGATATTTATGTTTTAAATATATTTGCAACGAAAATTGATATACATTTGAATTCTTTTGCTGTTTATTTTCCTGCAATTCATTTAGTATTCACGTGTTCTTGAAATTTCTATTCAGCATAAATTTATTTTATTTTGCGTTTCGAAGACTTTTATTTATCTGCAAAAGACATCTTAGCGTCGTTTTTATCTCATAAAAGGCTTTTCCTTGGCGTCTATTTTCATAAGAATCATGAAAGACATCTTTTGTATTTCACTGTGACTGATTATCTTTTTTGCGGTAATGACAGGCAGATAAAAGCTTGCGATTTCATGTTAAGATTTCCAAGGACGATGGAATTTTCGCCGTTTTTGTGGAAATTGTTCGTAAACAAATTTTTTCCATTCCCTATTTATCCCCCCTAAGAATGCATCAACTCAGTCTGGCATTTGATATTTGCACTCGTTCCGAGGCACGTCAATTTTGACTGTCACGGCAATTCTGCTTCTTCAACCTAGAAATGGACTACTGACGTCACAAGGCATGCTTGAACTTATATTTTTCTTGACATCTGAATACATCAGTACAAATTTAAGGCTTTTATGGCGACAAAAAATATCAAATAGAATAAAGTAAGAATTGCAAATGTAACAACAGTATTTATAGAATTTATATAATGAACGTTCTAACGCAAATTATAAGCAAATGGAATAATTTTGTCCCTGAAAGGTGTTTACAAATCGTATCGCAGAATAATCTGCATATTTATTTGGATATTAACAAGTTAATGCTGCACATTTTTGTTTTGATGCTTTTGATTCAAAACGATTATTTTGTCTCGTAAATGGTAATGGTTACTTACTCTATTGGGAACATTCTAAATGTGGAAAATTTTCATTAAAATTGTTTAGAAGTTTGAGATTTATTTCAAGATTTTACATAAAAAAATTTCCTGCTTCGGTTTGATCTCCGTGATTAAGACATCCTCGTGTTATACAAGATTTTACATTTAAAATATCGTATTTATGTTTCCATTTCGAAACAATTAAAATGTGGCAACGTTAAGTCATGAAGTGTTAATCTTTAATGGTTTACTATACAAGTTATGTCTCCATTGGTTTCAAAAAACCAGATTTAAAAAGTAAATGAATAGATATATTTTCTTTTATCGTTTTCTATTTTACTAATGAAATTCATACTTCTTTTCTGTTGAAAATCAAATAGTACAATATTATATTTTCTAACATGTGTTTGAAATTTGTTATTATGATTTAGATACGCTGTTTTGTGCTGCAATAAAAAACTACGAACTTTTGTTGACAATATTTTTTCTTAACAGTCTCTTCTCAAATATTAAATTACTGTAAACAACTTTTACTAATTTCATAATAGAAACTTTAAAAAATATATGATGTTAAAAATTTTCATTAATTTTTTCATATTTTCTTACATATTTTTGCATAGTTTAATTTAGTTTGCATATAATTTAATTGCAGTTTGTCAGTACTTAAAAAGAGCTCTATTATATTATAAGAAATGAATATATACGTATTTTGAAATTTTTATCTTCTGAATTCAACAAGATTTATTTATTCAGTATATATTTTCTAAGGGAAACAAATAATGTAAATTTGAATGAATGTTTTTATAAATTACACAAATGTTTTAAGTTTACATAAAATAAAAAAAAATCCCATCAACTTATCAAATGGGAATCTTATTTTATGAATTGTTATTGAAAAGAAAAGAAATAAGACAGAATGTTGCTCCATGTAAGTATTTTCTTCAAACTATTTATCTGACATCAGAATAACACTTGAATAAGTTAAGTTTTATAGTCTATTTTTTAAAATTTGAAAAGAAAGACATATCAAATATAAACATTTATTATGACCTCTATTACTTGTTAACAAAAGTCAACGTATGATATATTAAAAAGAATTCTTGACTTTCATACACATTATATACTTTTAATACATATCTCTTTCATACATAATTCAGCTATTTCGATTCACATTCAAATCATATGCAGAATTCTGTTATTTTTATTTTACATTCAAATAATGCATAGAATTCAGTCGTGTACCAAGTATTTTATGTCATAAAAAAAGGATTCGTATTATATTAACCTATTTTAAAAGCAATGACCGCATACAATAACTTTCCAACATATTATGACTGATTTTATTTCATGAATGCATCGAATGAAATGCATCGTAAATTCTTTGACTCCAGTGTCCGGATATTATTTATAATAATTCTTTCAGAACTGCTGAAATTCGTTTACTTTATTCCACAAACGCTGTGAAGTTTGAAGGTAAAGCTTTTTTTTTTTTTTATTTGGGTTAAACTTCAATCTGCATTAGAAAAATCCACTAGTTTCTTTTGTCCACTCTAGAGAACGGGACAACAAGCTTAAAGAATAAATAAAATAAAAAAAAAGTAAAATACTCAGCGTCAAGAGAATATTACTTTTTCGTTTATTTTATTATTCATCTTTGAAAAGAATTCCATTGTAGTCGCTGGAAGACATCTCCATTCACGTTCCGGGTTAAAAAATAAATCTTTTTACGGCCTAGATAATGTCATTGTGAAATGGAGGAAGTATAAACATTGACCATAAGCTGCTATTTATGAATGCCTTCTTAAAGGAAATTTGATTCCACATTCAGTAAGTAATTGAAGATTCATGATGAATATAAGTGATGACGACGAACTCATCATCTTTATTTAATTTATTGTTTTTCAATTATGTCGTACAAGTTGTGACATTTTTATGCTTAAAAATATATAGTACTTTAATGGCTGAAATTCGACCTAATTGTTGAAGAATACGATTCACATAAACTCGAAACTCCTTTTCAAAATAGAAAAAAAGTTACTGTGTTAATATAATTTGCATTGTGATTACTTCCTCACTCATTTATTACGTTGAATTCAGACAGATTCGGTTAATATTTATTTATCGTATTGATTTACAAAGTTAAAAATCAATTAGGCATTATAATATAGAAGACGAAGTATATAACATTACATGTTCCGGAAAAATTTGTGTAATTCAAACAGAAATGAGTAGTATATTTTACATATGCAGCTCTTATTACATTGCTGATTGTCAAAATAAGAATAAAAACAACAGAGTAAAAGAACAGAAGATTCTGCCATAAAAATCGGTTATTAAATCAAATATTGAAATAAGAACATACGAAAAATTATCAAAGTTGACAGTTACATTTCGATCGGATATTAAAATAAAATAACGTTAAAATATTAAATTGAATATATCTTAGCAATGTAAATATATATTTTTAGCAAACTAAATGTTATTATTCTAATCATAATGTATTATGATGTTAGTCTTTTGAACCTAACACGATGTATCCTTTATTTTAGGTCCTAGCATTTTTGTTGACGTCATTTTCTCAAACAACATGTTAATAATAATAGCGTACAAACACATCACACAGCTGTCGATAATTTCTTCTAAGAAGCGTTTGTGTGATTATCATAATTAATTAAAAATCAGATTAATTGAAATTAACGAGAGATTGTTTTAAGAATTATTGTTTCTAGGAGATTCATCATTTGAATTTATTTATGTTTATAGATCTTTCTTCGAATCTGAATGGCCGTGTTAAATGTTACAAGAACTGTTTGATCATGGCTGATCATAAAGTAGTTTCTGACTCAAGCAAGGTGCAGGAGTGGGCAGAAAGAAGAATAAGTTGTAGACAGAAATCCAGTAAACACTTAAGTATCGTTAATCAAATTCTGTTTCAAAACTTGGGTCTCGGTAAAAATATTTAGCAGAATTGTTTATTAACTCAAACTGTATCCATTTTTATGTTTTAATTATTATCGTGTATGAAAACTTGAGAGAATACAAACATTTATTTAACCTTTTTATCTATTTATCCAACATTCATTTACGGAGGGTAAGATGCATAAATTAAGAGACTTTAAAAATTCTCTGGATTGTATTGTTCATTTTTTGTACAACAGTTTAACATTTGATGGATTTTTAACTGGCAGACGATCTGAACAACCTGTTTAAGAATAAAAATAATGTTGTGCCGTTTGTTAGAAATACATTGAATCTTCATCAAGACTCGTAGAAGTTGACGATTTTATTTCTTTTCAATGAAAGACGATCAATAAATAAATTTATGAAATCATTTTCTCATGCCCTCATTTCGTTCAGCAGGTCTCTTTGCGGGTTTTTGAGCAGTAAAACTCGATCCATGTTAGTTTTCCTTGACACACTTTTTCCACTCGTGGCTGTTCGATTTTAAACTGGTCTCCGGTAGGCTATGTGTTAATATCCAGACTTTAATTTACTCAATGTATGGATTATTATTTGTACTCTTAAGTGACAGTCTCAAAAAACATTATTTCTTGCTACAATCTGTGGTTGACCCAATCATTAAATGAAATACATAAATTGTACATTAAACTGAAAGTTTGATAAAGGCTTTGATTCAGAATTTTCTTTATTATTTTATTGATATTACCCCTTTTTATTTATTTAATATCAGGTTTTTCGAAAGAGAAAAATTGTTCTGTTGCTGATAATTATACGTGTGAAAAGTTTTTCCGGATTTGTAAATGAGGAATGTAATCCAAACTTTCTCGAATAAAAAAAGATGTAAACTTGCTATACGACGGTTTCAGAAATAATACTTTATCAATTATTACTTATGATAAACTAAAATATTCTGCTTTGTTATTTTACACAAGGATTATTAGAACACAGTGCAAAATCTACTTAGTGAATAATGTTCTCATACCATCCTTTAACATTGAGATTTACCTGAATATTAATTTTCCTTGTATTTTTGTTGAAAAACCTTATTAATTACCTGAATAACATGCAAATTTTCTTAAAGATAGACAGCTTCTTTAAAAAAAAACTATGGATATTCAAACACCTGTTTGAGTTTCGATTTTCATTAAATATGTTTTTTGTGTGTCACGGATAAAAATAAATTCGAAATTAAAGCAATTCATAAAGAATTGGATGAAAGCATAATTGCATAAGGCATGGATAAAAAATAGTATAAAAATTTAATAAACTGTTATGGATTAACACTGGGAAATAGAGAAGAGTTAGTTTCCTTTTTCTGTTTTCTAATAAACAGACAAAACTCACATATTATGTTTTAAATTGTTAATTTAAGCAACACTAGTTCAGTTCAGCATGATTGTTTTGTTATCTACAATACATCATAACTCTGATAACAATTATACAAATCTTGAATCATAAATACCTATGGAAAACATATCAGTAAATTAATTTCTGATTTCTGAAATTTTTATTAATTACTAATGAACTACCCTAAAAAAGACTTTGAACATAACCCACTATGATGTTTATTCTCTTCCCTGTGTTTGACATGACAGGCATACAAGGAAAGGGGAAATCTCTCATTTTTACATTATTATTAGTTTTCTATCTTTGATTTTACACCTCTTATTATTCCGTCAATAGTCACTAAACATTACAGGTAAGAAGATAAATCGATAATGTCAATCTACCTTCTCAAATCTTCACAATAGTATTCATTTTACGCATTTTATGTATATTTTTACACTTAAACTTATTATGACAGATTTCTTCGTTGTGATTAGGCGAGTTAGATTTGATTGTGATTGCATTTTTATTATAATGTGATGAGAGGTGATCAAAAAAGGAAAGGGGAAAAAATGTTTAAAGAGATGCAGCGTTGTAATCAAAATGATAAATTAGTTCTCGATGCATAATGTGATATCTCGATACTGTATCTAATTTTATCTTAATCCATTGTACTTTCAAGTAAGTTTTTACAGTTATCAAGCTCTAGTTTTTTTTTTTTATCGTACCATTTTTCGTCTGAATGTATATTTTTTTATCAAAGTTTTTTAAACAAATTAATCAGCTTATTTATATCTCACTTTTATCTTTGAAAGTACTTATATGAATTTTTTTTTCGCTTTACACATTTGTATAGTGTTGCCTCTAACAGTAACTCTCGTGACAGCGAACTCACGATTGGCGAGTTGTGAGTTCGAGTCCTGATGCCATTAAAGACCCTCCGTGTAGAGGGGCTTATGCATGTTAAATCTGACGTTGCTTGAAGCCCTTTTCGTTGGCGTGGTGGGGAAGTTTGAAAGAACGGATTCCTCGTCACTTAAGGTTCAAAATTACGAGGTCATCTCCAACTACCCTCGTATTGCTTCGAAGTGCGCCGTTAATAAAACAATAACATAACTAGTAGTGACTCTTTAGAAATCCAAATTATAATATACTTTTTCGCTAAGCGCAAAACTTGTGATTTTCAAAATTATGTAACGATTTAGATAAAAGTTCCCTGTTTCCAGTGTGTTTAAACATTTTTACATTACACTAGATATTAATTTTTAAATATTTGATATTTCGTCCTGACACAATAGGTTAGTGTCAACGATATTTTAAGAATGCTAATTTTTTTTGTTGTTGAGTCACCTTGATAACCGAGTGTTCTCGAAATATTGTATAAAGAAATAATAAAGAAATAATAGACTATTCTTGAGATTTTACAATGGGTAGAAGATTCCTTATATTGCAAGACAGTGAAAATTACAATGACTTTTAAAGAAAATTTCAGTATTAAGAACTTGAACAACCATAGCTTACTATGTAAGGATTAAATTATAAAAATAATAGTGTACTTGTATTCTCTAGGTAAGATTATATCCTGCATTAATCAATTTACAAAATGCCTATACATTTATTTTCTTTTGAATTATCATGTTTTGCGGGAATTTCGCCTTTATTTGTATAAAATACCCTTTTGATAGTAAAAATATACTCTAACAAAACTTTTCTTGGGTATTTTTCTAATTTTCAAGTCCTGTAATGTCATAAAACATGCATTTGTAGGCAAAATTTACGTTAATTCAAAAAAAAAAAATTCCAGAGATATACTGTTATTTTAAAACTACAACAGCAGCAATTAAAAAAGGCTTTTTTTAAAGTATTTCGTGTCTTTCTATCCAAAGCATTATTAAAGTTTTTTACAACGTTTTTCTGAATTTCACTTGGTGTGTGTGTCATCAAATTTTCGATCGTTAATTTAACCAACTTCCCATCAAGCTAGAGCTTTGAAATTTTGGGAATCGTTCGTACTCGCCTAACAATGCAATATTTAGACGTTTGCGACAAGTTTTAACTCATATTTTTTTTTAAATAATGCAGTTTAGCCCAATCACTTGGCGCAATTTGAATAATTGCCAAACTTGGCGAATTTTTTTTTTTTTTTTTGGCTGAATGTTAAGTCCGCTTCGCGGACCAATTTAGCAACATTTGGCAAAATACCGCCAAATAATTCCTGTCTCCAAGAGTGGTTTGACTAAACTGTATTCCAACCATTTAATTTACCGGATTAATTAATTTTAGTTAGTTTATAATGTTGTTATGTATTTCACTTGGTGTGTGTCTGTATGTATGTATATCAGTGTGTCATCAAATTGTCTATTGTTAATTTAACCAACTTCCCATCAAGCTAGAGCTCTGAAATTTTGGGAACCGTTCTTATTTGCCTAACAATGCAATATTTAGATATTTGCGACCAGTTTTAACTAATATTTTAATAATTGTTTTAATAAACTTTACCACCATATAAAAACGTTGTTTTTAAAAACGTCGTTTTTTTATTTTTTATCTTGTGTAGCGCATCGTTAACGGATGCAGTTTAAATGCAGATCCAAAAGAAAGCACTTGAGTGAATCCATTGAAATTTCTTTCGAAATCTGTATTGAGAAAAGTGGCAAAATGAATGTTATCTGTATGAAAAAAAAAATAAGGAAAGTTCAAATTATGTTTCTTATTGTTTTGTATAGCTCATCTTCAGTTCAATTCATTTTTTTAAAAAAATTAAACAATTGGTATTTTTTAAATTCATATTTACTGATTTTTTTTAAATACGTAAAAATGGGATCCTACATGAAATAAAAAGTGTGATCAAATTTTAATACCTAAATTTAGCATATTCTTAAATTCTTGTGAAGTTTTTTTGTAAATATATTAGTTTTTAATGGGAGGCACTCGCCGTAACGTAAAGGAGGAAATATGTGAATAACTCTTAAAATTTCCTGGGTTATTTATTAAATAAATAAGTATTTTTTGTGTTTCATTTTAAAATTTCAAAACTTTGTTTTATTTCTTTCTTAACCTGTTCCTGCACGAGAAAGGAATTGCCAGATTCGACCTATTGAAATTCAGACGGGAATTAAAAAAAGTCGTAAAGGAAAAAAAAAATCAAAATATTTTTTCAAAAAAGAGAAGAATTCTATAAATGGATGATGATTATCGAAATAATGTTAAAATTTCGAATAACATAATTTTTTTTATCTCATTAACTTTAAGAAGCAGTTGCGAGAATTACATAAATGATGTTACGTTACATTTAAGTATATTTTAAATAATTTTAATTCTTCGTAATTATAATAAATATAGAAATTTAATCTTTTGTATGTTTTAAATAAGAAGAGAATCATAGAGAAGTTTCAGCTTCATTATTAGCAATGTACTTCAGAGTTTTGCTCTCTTTTGATATTATTTCTATAATAAATTTGTAAGCTGTAACTAATTTTTATTCCATTGATGTAACTATATTACTTCAAATTTCACGACTAATGAAGATATTCTGCATCATTCATATTAAAATATTATGATTAAGGAATTTCTATGAAAAAAAAAAAAGAAATACGATTGAAAAAGCTCTCAAGTATAGTTCGGAATTAATGTGGTTTCAAATAAATTAACTTTCATCAAATGCAAATGAATCTACTGTAAAATCACTTCTCCATATGCATGCATTCTTTGACTTTTATGAATAGTCATTTTCCATGTAATCAGCAGTCTCTTAAAACAGCCTTTTTGTAAAATTTTAATTTCAAATTTAAGCACTTTGAATAAATAATATTACGCAGCCGACTTAGTGTGAGAAACTAATCTTAAGCGCACAAAAAATATTTTTCGAAGTACACTGTTATCCAATACCTTATTAAATATACTCGCCTATAACCGAAAGACAATAACTTTGAAGGGGGGGAAAAGCCAAAATTTGTTTTTCGGATTAGCTACTACATCAATTTTTCTACGTGCATGAAATGCATTATGAGCTTTTCTGCTTGCTTAACGATTTTGTTGTCAGTTCTCATTAATCTTTTTTGCGGAATCGTATTCAAATCCCACTATAAAAGGATTTGGCATTGTGAGTTCGTAATTACGAACACTTTACCCAAGTCGAGGGCTGTAATCTGAATCCCTCTTCCTGCTCTTTTCCCTTAATCGCATTTGAATGACATTCAAATGTGCATTTCGGAACCAACGTTCCGGAACGCATTGAATTTCTTTAAGTGAAAGTTAAAAGGCTTTCCGTCTATCGAGTGGTTCCGTAAGGGGGTTTTCTCCTAAAGAGCCATTTCGAATCGATTGGAAAGATATTTGCTCAATTAAAATTACCTTTTAAAAACTTGAAATGGGCCATTTTTTTTTTTTTAAAAAAATTGATCAGTGTTTCATGCAGCATTCTACTGCAGTATAATGTATTAGAAAAATTATATCTGTGACTGGAGACATTTTTATGTAGGAAAGAACTTCATTGTTAATGTAATTACGTATAAGGTAGCACATCGAAAGCCGAACATTTTTAAGTATTGTTTATTTTTGTATGAACGAATCACTTTTTCTTAAATATATAGTATATATTTCGATTCCTTACATTAAATTTCAAAGCTAAAAAAGCTCAATAAAAATTTGAATATAACCTAATGGTTTTCAACGTGAAGCTTTTATTTCTTCTTATCTTATGATTGGCCCTGGTCTTCCTTAGAATTCCATTCTATACCATCATGTTGGATAAGACGGCCGGGTATTTCCTTCTTTGGGTTTCGTAAAAAGTTTTATTCCAAAGTGGGATTTTAAGCCCCACTCCCACCCCCAACTTCGAGGACCAGTCCCCTGATATAATCCCCAAGGGCAGAATGCCCGTCTATACCCCTGACAATGAGTATCCATTTAAGACGACTCTTACGACATGCATGAGCTACATTTCGTTCATTTTGATATTAAAATGAATGAAAAAAGATTCTGTATCAGTTTTTTTTTTAAAAAAATGATTAGGGTAGGCTACGGAATATTTGTTCTTCTTACTCTGCTATGGAATTTGTTTTTATTTTTGTTCTTTAAAAAAATTCATTCTAGATATCACTTGATTGACGCTTTTCAAAACAGTATAAAAATGTACTTTGGTAAAATTTCAATTTTATAACCTTTATCATGTGAGATATTTCATAATTACACATAAGTATTCATCAAGTTTTTTTTCTGTTTTATTATTAATTTAAGTTGTGTTTTAATTCTTTCGATTTCAATTTCATTTTAAATCTAATAAAACATTCCGTGAAGAATCCAAGAGTTAGATAAAGAATTAATTAAAAATTTGAGATGTGCACAATATCACAGAAAATAGTATAATAAACTATAAATTATATTAAATTAATAGAAGTTGTTCATATATAAATATTGTAATTAGGGTATATTTTATTCTCTTTTAAAAAGTAATTTATAAGTTTTTCAAAAAATATAAAAGTTAATATTTACTTTTTGGGTTATTTCAAAATGAATAAATTTAAATAAATAAAAAATATGCTTTGGAATAAAATAATTTACAGTGAACAAAGTCTTATATACTCAAAAATCTTCATTTCATTTTGCTACACGATACAAAAATTTAATGTTCCGGGGTTTTAAAAAAAAAATCAACTCTTTAAATTTCGCTTAATTTAATGTACATTCTTTCTCGTGGTTTTTTTTTTTTTTTTTTCCCCCAAAATCGAATAATGAAATGCAGTTAATTTTAAGCGTAGGTATATATCACGAAGAAATAGTGTTTTATCTAGAAATTAAAAATTCGTGTCACTTCTGAACTGTTTTTTTCCCACTCGGCGACTTCTTTTATCTTTGAAAAACAGAAGGTCAATTATACTAGTTTTTTTTTTTTTTTGCATTTGTTTTAAAACGAAAATATAAATTTAAAAGAACAAAAACTCTCTATTTCCTCTTTCGGGGATTTATTATCATAAGGTAGCATATCTTGAGAGGTGTTTATGCACTTGTGAAATTTGCATTTTATTCCATATGGTAATTTTGTATTTTAGAAGCTTACGGCGTTGTTATAAATTCTCTTAGCAATTAAAAAAAAATTCTCAGCGTACAAGTTAATAAAGATATGAATTGTGAAATGGATTTGCTTATAATTATTTTTTTTATTTTGAAACATTTTGTTAGTGAAAAAGGTTATGGTGCTGATTTCTTATCAAAAACGAATGTATCTTAATGAATAACAACGTAACTTTAAATAATTATGAAAGTAATTCACTATCAAAGTGCAAAAGATAATGTTCTGAGGGTCCTGTTAATAATACAGAATCAAAATAATTAGGAATAAACAAAAAAAAAAATTTGTAATTTTGCGTGTTTAAGATTTCATTATTTGTGTCTTGTCCATAGGTATCTCTTTATGCATTACTCAAATTAATATTACAGCATTTTACTAATATAAAAATAATATGTGATTAATTTAGATCGAATAACATGTGATTTATTTTATTAATAGTAACATATGGCAAATTTCGACTTGAGTAAAATATAGTTAATAATTGTTATTTTATAATTTGACACTTTTTGAATAAAGCTTAATTCATTTTGTGTAAAAAAAGTTGAGGAAAACGCCTTTCAGTACATGTCAACATTGTGAAATAAATTTAGACCATATTTCTCGTACTCAAAAAAAGAAGAAAGGGCAATTTAACAAATTTTAAAGTAAATAAACTCCAGAAAGCGTTTAAAAATTGTTTTTATAATATTTTGTGAGTCATTATATGCATAAAAAAGAGAATTGACTGAAATTTCAGTTCTTGAAAAAATATATAACTGTTTTGATCAAAGTCTAAAATGTTTTAGGTAGGCGCGGGTCACAAAGGCGTACAATTCACCTTTCTCTAGGTGAATGCTCCGCTAAGAAGTTGATTGACCAGGTGTAGGCCTAGTAGTTAGTAGAATTGCATTGTGATTCGTTTTATGAGCAGTTTTTTAGTGTGTAATAAATACAGAAATGGAATTCGAATTCGACTCAACGAGGCATTCGAAAAGGTTAGAGAGTAAAATAAAAACAGATAGTTGTGTAAAATGATTTTTGTTTCCAGTTTGAAGATTTGCTCGATAGGTTATATGAGCAAGCATTAAGTTACAATCAGTATTTTTGTTGATTTTTGAAAAAAAATATATATATATATATATAGTACGTTTGTGTGTGTTCTTAACACAATTTATTCTTTTTTTTTAAATTAATTATTTTGTAACGTCGATCTTCTCAAGTTTAAAACTGCTTTAGTTTTCACTTTAGAGTAGCGTAAATTTTTCTTGGTGGTTAGCTTCACCATCTTCAATAATAAGCTGAATTTACAAAATTTAGGGAAAATTAGCATTTTTCGAGAGTATAAAGGTTCTCTTTTCTTCAAATGACGCTTCCCGTGTAAGACGCGCTACCCGGCATGCTGTTTCGTCATGGCGTGGACAATAACTTACTATTGTTTAATTACCTTAACATCACTTAATAACAATCATGATATTCAATAAACGGAAAACGTAATAAAATTGAAACAAACTACTGCAACATCTTTCCTTTCTGATTGAAACTCAGGACACCCACAGAGTATATATATATATATTTAGTATCATCTGGTGAATATTTTGGTTAATTTTTTCTGCAAAAGATAAAAATACTTTCAATTTACTTCATCTAAATGAAGATTTGTCATGTATATTATACATATTTATTTATTTGAAGCGAAGGGATTTTAAGAAAGAAATTTTTTCTGTTATGACAAAATTATAAAACGAAATTTAAAATAAGTTCTATGATTATTTATTCATTGTATAATCATTATAGTATTTTTATTAAAGGCTCTATTTCTTATATATTTTATGTGTTTTTTAATATTTCCTTACCTTTAAAATTAATATTGTTTGCATTATTTTTCTATGAATACCATCTAAATAATTTTTTACTTGTAAGTGAAGTAATATTAATTGTTATTACAAAAAATTATATTGTTTATTGTTTATCACAACTTTCACATGATTATTTTAATAAACGCTAATTATATATAAAAATAATGTAGTTGTAAATTTTTTGCATTGTTTCTAATAAAGAATTAAATAAGGAAAATTAAAATTCATTGTAATCCAAATTTTCTTTTTGATCGCGATTTCTTATTCGAATGATTTTTAATGTACAGTTATAATCATTAAGTTCGTTGATCGGCGTGGATAAGTTTTAAGTCTAACCACAAATTACTGAGAGTTGAAAATTGTGCAGAAAATTAATTGCATCTAAACTAAATTAAGTATTAATGAGGTCAATACAAAAACGAACGAAAGGTATTTTAAAAATCGATAAAACTTACAAATAACATTTACCAAGTCTTAAAAATTAGATAAACACACATTTCATACATTTAATGTTGGTTGACCTACATTTAATTCGAAAAAAAGCAATTACCTCATGTTCAGAGCAGAGCGCAATGTTAAATATGAGAACTATTTTCTGTAGAGAGAAGCAGAATATTGCATTGTTATAGACTTCTCTGTCTTTTTCCCCCTCTTAAAACAAGGATGTTGAGCCTTAACTGTTGAAAAAAAAATGATTGCAGTGTTTAAAAGTATAGCAAATCGTTATTCGGTAGCTAATTCACAACAGCTTCTGTGTTGTAGTCATTTTCTCTTTGAGTTCATTCTCGTGATTTACCAATTTAAAAAACTCCGGCCGTGAAACGGTTTTCCAATGACAAACCAGCAAAGCTGCGAATCACCTCTGATAAACAAAATTGACTATAACCTGAACAATGGCAATTGTAAGAAAAATAAATAAAAAGTAATAACGGGGTTCTACGATTCTGAAAGCGGCAAAAATGGCTCGGTGATAGAAGAACAGCTATTCGAATTTAAGTTTACGCCCGTATCTCTGACAAAACGATTTAAAGGTCGTGTCATGACTCACGATATAGCTTAAGAGAAGAGAAGTGAAGAGAAACGTCAATATATAAGGACATATTGCCAGAATAGCAACCCATCTGCAGGCACGAATCTGCAGACGATTTTTGAGGGAGATTTGTTTCGTTTGGAGTGCTGTTTTCGCGAATTCTTACTGTTAGGCCAATTATTCGAATTCTGCTTGGAATTTTAAAGAGCTTGATCTTTTTGTATCTCCCGCCTTTAATAAATCAATGGGCTATATTCTCATAATTTTTCTTTCCCTTTTTGATAGCTTCAAATCGCGTCAGCACGTTTATTTTTGAAGTATAATGGTGGCACTAACTTGATCTACCCAATGCGGTATCAGGAAATTAAAATTGTGTTACTTATTTAAAGTTTTCTTGCTAATATTTAGATTGATTTAAATATACCGTATGTGCATTTATTATTTTTTTAATTGGTAATTTTTAAAAATCATTAAATTTCATCAAGATATATTCGATGCTTTAAAAAAGTATGTTGGAATTTAAAAAGAATAATTTTTGAATATAGAACTCGCAAAGTATTGATATTTTGCTTGCTTTGGATAGTGATTAAAATTTTCGTTATTATTTTTTAGAAGAACGTATGTTTTGTTTTCCTTTGTTGTTCTAATTTTAAAATAGTTATTTATTCACTGGAAAAAATAGTTCCTTCATTCGAAATGAATCATTTGAGGCTTTATTCTTTAAATCGATAACGCTTTGATCGTATCGATTATGGTTATAAGATCCTTTAAAAATTATGTTATTGGTTTCAAAAGTTCACAGATATTACTTTTTACAGTGAATGTATGCTCATTTCATTTTAAAATTCTTTGTATTTTAATATTTGTGGGAATTTTTTTGTAAACTGTTAATGATATATCTATTTCGACCTTAATCCATTTTTAATTTAATATTATATAGTTCAGTTTTAGAATAATAAATGATTACCGTGTTTCCTGATTAATAAAGAATTAAGTATAATCTCGCAGAATTTATCAGATGAATATTGATTAAATTCATAATTATGGTTTTATAATCAGTTACACACTTGGAAGAAATCCGGTATTAAGCATTTATATGTGAAGGTATCGTAACATTAGTAGCTTTCGGAACGTTTTTTCCTCCATTTCAGAAACTTCCTTTAACATATGTAAGTTTTTTTTCTCTTTAATTCCGTTACGTGCGAAATTTCTATTTTTGTTTCAATAAACAGTTTTGATGCCTTGTTTAGAAGATTAAATTTAGGAAATTGACGAAAATAGTCCTAAAGCTGTTTCAATTGTTTTCTATTCTTTTAAATCTATGCGTAATTTGGAATGATTGTAATGCATGATTTGATATTAATTGGTTTTCGGAAATAAGAATTGCCTCAAAAGCGTATTTTTATTATATGTCAGTCTTATAATCTGAGGTTTATGAACTTTTTAAACTATTAGTAGCGCTGTGAGACATATTGTGAGAATATGACTATTATTGAAGAGATATTTACGTGAAAAGGTAAAAGATAAATATTCATTGCAAAGGCTGTAATGCATTAATTATCTCTTTTTGCCTTTGTACGTATCACTGTATACTTATTGCACACTTATATAATTTCTGTAGGTAAGAACTTTTGTAAAAACAAAAATAATATGCCATCCAGCACGTATAGTGCCAATCCACTCTAAACATTAATTTTGTCTCACTTATTATTGAATAAGTAAAATCGAGTTCAAAGTTTATGTATTTTACTTAGATTTTATGTACTACAAAATATATTGGGAGGAGCGACATTCTTGTACATGTTTGACAGAATCCAATATTTTTCGTAAGAATGAGAAAATATACTTTAATTTATACTTACTATATTTACACTAAGTATACAATTATTAATATATTCATGTGATTTATATTCGTAATATTTTTTATTCCTTATACATTTAAGAGGTCTATCTTCTTAAACATGCCTTATACAATTTGAGAATTTTTAAAAGACGCCATACTCAAGCACAAAAAGAAGCAATAAGTAAATAACTGTTTTATTTAACTGAAAGATTTCATAAGATCTCAGAAAGAGAAGTAAAAAAAAAAGTATAAGCTTGAGATAAAGAGTACAATTTAACATCTTAAGGTGACAATACAGCTTCAAAATACAATTTTTGGACAAAAATAACGATTTTTTTTTATTTTCGCTCTCATATTAAAATTCAATATCTTTTCTTCAAAAATCTGTTTGAATTTTGTTTCTATTGTATTTAGAAACTGAGTTACAGTTGTTTTAATATTATTTGATCATTAATTTCTCTCGCCTAAGAAACTCTAAAAATGAGGGGATTTCTTGAAAAACGTTTTTCATAACTTAAAAACACAATATATCAGAATTTTACGCTACAATTAACCTAATATTTTAAATACATATTTTTCAAATACCTATACATAGAATAGAATATTCTTGAGATTTTTTATTGATTATAAGTCTTTTTATATATTTCAATAAAATAAAAAAATAATAATGACTTTTAAAGAAAATTTCAGTATTAAGAACTTGAACAACCATAGCTACGTAAGGGCTAAATTATCAAAATAATTGTCTATTTGTATTCTCTAGGTAAGATTATATCCTGCATTAATCAATTTACAAAATGCCAATACATTTATTTTCTTTTGAATTATCATGTTTTTCGGAAAGTCCTAATTTCTGCCTACATTTGAATAAAATGTTCATTTGACAGTAAAAATATACTCTAACAAAACTTTTCATGGGTATTTTTCTAATTTTGAAGCTTCATAGGGTTATAAAATATATATTTGCGAGCAAAATTTAGATTAATTCAAAACATTTTTCTTCGGAGATACTCTATTACCTTAATAGAAAAGGCAAGGTTATGCCAAGTGCAACCAAATGAATCGCGAAGCAATAAAATATTCTAAATTTCATTCGCTAAACAGCTGCATTGGTGGCTGGTGGCTTATCTTATAAAGAAGCAATGCAATTCAAAAAATCAATCTTGATGTCATTATATATCAAACTAGAAAATACATCACTTTAAATTTTAGCTATTTGTTCAAGCAAACTTGGGGAAATAAACTTGAGATCTCTGGGAGAAGTAAATTTGATAGATCATAATAAAATCATTCTTGCAAACTGAAGTAACGAAAAATAAGAACAAACTTCACACATACATATTAATATTCATAATTTTTATCATCCTTTTACTACCTACACTTACTGTATTTATAATACTTAGGCAGCGGTAGCCCAGTGATTATGGTCGCTGACTTGCGGCCAGCGATTTTCATCGAGTCCTGAGTTTGAGCCTTGATGTCACTAAAAATTCGCCGTGTAGCCGGGCCTGATGCGCGTTAAATCTGTTGAGGTTAAAAGTTCTCCCGTTGGCGTGGTGAAGAAGTTAGGAGAGAGGGATGCCGGCTCAGGTGTCGTCCTTGTCACTTGACTGAGCTTGAAAATTACGCGGTCCGTCGCCAATAGTTCTTGTGTTGCTTCTTGTGTAACGTTAATAAAACCAAACCAAACTTGCGCTGCTTACATACTTGTTACATTTTCTAATTATTTATACACATTCTCATATAACTGATTTTATTTTATATTACATACATACTTATTAAACGAACAAATTGCTCCCTATATATATATATTCTAATGTGTTTATATACTTATACTATTTATATACATTTTATACTTAACTATTACCTACAGATTTATGTACTTATTATATTTACTTAGTAATTATTTTATCATATTTATTCACTCAAACACACCTATTTGTGTACTTATTGTAGTTTGAAACTAAACTTTTTTTTAAAGAAAATATTTTATTTTATGTAACATACTTGTGTATTCTCCATGTGGTGCAATCAGGAGGGAAATTTTGTTGAAAAGACTGATAATTGTTTTTGGAATTCTGACTAATTTCTTCTTTTTTATTTGAAGATACTCTCATAAACACATTTTATTCTGGAATATTTCGCATGTATTACCCGACAGTTGTTTCTTTTGATAAATATTTTTTAAAAGAATGCTCATCCTTTCCTCTTTACACGTTTATGGTAATAAAATCAAAAACATTCGTCAAAAGTATAATCAGCATACATTTCTGTAGGATTGCAAACATTTTTAACATTTTAAATGGGATTGAAAAAATATATAACGCTTATTTTTTAAAATTTTATTTTTAATGAATAAAGAATATACAACAATTACCTTTATGTTGATCGAAGATACCAAAACCATAATAAATGAAGAAATGAGTATTTCTTTGATATATATATATTAGAATTTACGAAAAAAGACGTATTTCTTTTAAAAACATAAAATTTTGAATGCTGATTTATTTTGTGATTATCGAAAGGAAATTTGTCTAATTTAACGCGAATTAAATTACTAGAATTTTTTTTATGTCATATAATATTAAGATATTGTCCTTATACGTATTCTTTGAAGAGAATATTAAAAATATTTTTTCAATTCCTACAAAATCCTTAAATATTTAAATAAGCTTTGTAACATCTTTACTTTCTAAAAATCACCAATAAAAAGAATATGAATCAACACCCATCAGAAGATCCACTCTCATTTCCCACAAATCCAACAAATAAAAAATAATATCGAACAACATTATTTTTCTTCCGCAGAAAAAGTTATTTCGAATTCAACTAGACGATGCGCGTGGGAATAAATGGCGGACAGCGCATTTATTTATATATGTTGTTATTCTCGGCAAAGAGGGGAGGGTACCCAAGTCTTCCCGTTTAGACAACCTTCGAGCGTGGGACAGCATCCTGAAGGTCGTCAGTGGTGGGCTCTTTTTTTCCGTCTTCAACACCCTGCTTCCACAATACTGTGATCCCACATGTAACCCTGAGGGGAGTCACCGAATCGTAGGTGTTCAGATGACTTTCGTTTCATCACCTGTTGGTGTTTTTCTTCTTGAGGATGAGTCAAGAAAACACCCTGGGATGGAGGAGAAAGTCAAGTTTTATGTAAATTGACGTGCTCTCTGATATTGCACCTACTACAAGTATGTCTCCTCTCCCTCTGAAGAAAATGGTTGACAATATATCTCTTAAATGAGTTACGCAGTTCAGAAAAATCTTTCATGTTTCATGAAGTAATTCTTAGGCGAATGTATAAATTTATTTTGCAATGAAAAAGATTTTATAGGAAAATTGGATTGTAAAGTCTAAAATTTTAGATAAAAAAAAATCACTTCTTTTTTCGTAAATTCGTCTTTGTTATTGAACTAATTTTTGTTGGTGATATTATCTGAGCAACATGATCTATAAAAAGACAATGCCGGGATAATATACAAATAAATCTTGCAAATATAATAATTTAGCTCAAAATGTTTGCCTATATATTCATGACTTTCCGACAAGGGTTGAACATTTTCATTTCTCCAATTCCGAAAATTTTCCAGATTCAGCGTTCAATTAAATAAACCAGTAATTATATTCATATTTTTCTGTGCAAAGTAATAAAAATTTCCCTGTGCATCCATTAAATAATCATAGATAACAATCATCTGCTTGCAATGATTATTATACTTATTTTAAAATCATAGATGCAATTCTGTCCTCTGCATTGAAATATATACTCGTATTTTCTTAGTAACTGCGAGTTTTAAATTAAAATTAATATTCTATTCTTCAAATTTTCTGCTATTTTTTTTTCTTTAATTAGAATTTCGAACTAGTTTAAAACTTTCATAGAGAGGGAAAAAATCATGTTTTATCTTCTCTTAGGAACCCAGAAACAGTATGTAGGATTAAAAGGTAGTATGAAAATTTGTTTTAAAAAACTAATATATTTTGAAAATTTCACACACACACACACACACACACATATATATATATATATATATATATATATATATATATATATATATATATCTGTGTGTGCGTGAAGTTTGGTCCCTAGAACTCTGCATTAACACAAAATGGGAAACAATTGTGGATAATGGAAATTTTATTTTGGGTTATTCGAATTTTTCTAGCGATACTTCCTAGGTGACGACGGTAAAAATAGTTGATGAGACTTTCGAATTGACATGAATTAGTATTTTAACTCTGTTTCTAAGAGTAAGAGAGGTGAGGTTCGTTGGGATGCCACGTTTCCTTTTAAGGTTCTAATTTTTGATCACTCAATATGTTGGAATAATTTGAAATGACTCAAAGAATGCATTCAAAGATACAAGTAAAAGTACATGATTTTATTTAAAGCTGTGTAAATTGTTAAGTATTTAAGTAAAAAATATTTAATCCAGTTGAATATATATATATATATATATTATAACATACGTTTATTTTGTAACATACATGTATTTTGTAAATTAAAGATTATGTTTTAAATCTTTGATCGTGAAGTTAACTTTTTTTAAAAATTTACCTCTTCCTTTTAGAACATACATAATTCAAATTTTTAGTTAATTCGTATTTTTTTTTAAAAAAAGTCTTTCATTAAAATATGTTTCGAATGCAGTCTGTACTACAAATTATTTGAAACAGATTAAAGATATTTTCTTTATTCTAATACTATATTTGAGATCGTTCCGGTTTGCAACCTTTTGATATAAGAACTACCGCAATTATTTTTAAGTTTTTTTTTTATTTGAGACTCACTGTTAATAAGAAATAATTGTTTAACTCTGTAATGAATAAGACATTTTTGTAACATGAGCTTCTTGAAAGCTTTTGAAAGCATTGTAAGTATATAAAGCGCCAATACAAAATATAATAAAATTAATCTATTCATTAAAATGATTTTGAATACTTTGTTTGAAGTGAGTTAAGAGTAATAATTAATGTAATAATAAAATCAGTAAACTGAAAATTTCTAGAAATATAATTTATGTTTAACAAGTAATTAGAAATTTTTAAGACGTTATTTCATCTTTAATATTTGTTTGGGGCTTCTAGTGATTATTACAAAAAAAAACCTTTATATTAAAAAAGCTGGTTGCCTTAAAAATAAATCTTAAATAACATAGGTACATTTTAAAATTATTTTTGAGACCATTAAAGAGTTTATCTACTTTTTTGAATAATAATGCTATTTAAAGTAATTAAGAAATATCGAAAATTTAGCTAATGTATCAGCAAAAAATTAATTCGTCATAAGATTACAAAATAAATTTAGTTTAACTGTTATTAAGGATTTGTTGATATATTTTTCTATTAAAAAAACTCATTTTTTATTTTAAAAAATAAATGTTTTTGAATTAAAAGTCGAAAAATAATATTTTTAGCATAGTTATCTAAATTGTTAACTTATTGACTGAATTATTTTTCATTACTAAATTTTAAAATTATTCATTTCCTGTTTGTTATTAAGACATTGAACTAGTAACATATTTACTGTGTATGAAACTTCTATGGAATTATCTTTACATTACTAAATTTTTAAGTTATTCTTTTACTGTTATTTATTATGACTTAGAACTCTAATTTTAGAAACTTTAAATATTTTAAAATTAATTTTAATCTTTTTACAGAAATGGAATGGATCTATTTTTAATTATTTAGATTAACTTTTTTTTTTTTTTTTGCTGAAAACTAAATATTTCAAAAAGAATTCGAATACACCTTTATAAAAGATCATTAAAGAAACTTCTAATTACAAAATTTTTTTATTGGAAAAAAAAAATGAAGTAAACTCTTAGCAGCTCAAAACCTCAACAAACTTAAACGGAAAGTTTATCTGCGTTCATATTTTTTCTCATTTCAGGAAGTCGTTCTTCCGTTTCGTTAGATACGAGCGAAGTACCGCATTCCAACATTAACCTTACCTGAAAGTCTGTCTAATTAGTATGCTAAGA
Organism: Nephila pilipes; assembly: GCA_019974015.1. Lineage (NCBI taxonomy): Eukaryota > Metazoa > Arthropoda > Arachnida > Araneae > Nephilidae > Nephila > Nephila pilipes. Next base: position 238,018 of record BMAW01092618.1, on the reverse strand, counting down.
TCGTCACAATTTTCTCGAAGGTTTTGTCCTATTTATCCCCCAGCAGTTCTGACTGATCGATTGCATTACTACTACCTTTTTGATAGACATTCGTTCGGCATACTAAGCGTAATTGAACGTTGAAGAGTTTAATGTAGATTATTAAAAAAAGGCATGTAGTAACTATCTTAATGGTATTCTAGAACTGATTAACAGCGTTTTAGTCGTTCATTCGTTTTTTGACTTCCACTGATCCCCATTAACTTTTTATAGCCTTAAACCCGTTTAAAAGTAAAATATCAAGAAAGTAAGAAAAGGATTAAAATCATAATGTGCACGAAAAAATAATTTGGTAGTAAAATTGATCATATATTGCTGCATATTACTGTTCCTCGCTTCGGACTAATAAATCCGAATAAATTAAGTTTCATTATTATAATCTTATTTATTTTGAGATTCAAAAACTAATAAAATATAATTAGTTTACTTTTTATTCATTAATTTACTATTCTTTCTGTTTTTTGCATGTTTTAATTTATTAATGAAAATAGTGAAATATAGATTTATTAAAATTTCATGAAAATGTGTGTTTTATTCTGTGATATGCAAAAGAAAAAACTTCAACAAATACATTTCAATACCAAAAATTTCTTATTGTTATCGTTATTCTTTTGTTGCATTTTAATATAACTTATGTGACTAATTCTCTTAGTTGTAAACAGAAGAAATCTTTTTTTGAAAAAATAGAGTTTTAAAAATATTTGCATGAGAAAAAAAATAAGCATTTTAAGACATTAATTCGTTCATTCTCTCAAACAAACAGATGTTTAAGTTTTTTTGACGTGGAAACTTTTGATTTAATTAATTTTTAAGTGAAAAATTTATTTGCTTTTTTTTTCTCCTTAAAACTAAAATTGAAAGAAGAAAAAAAAGGCATGAAATGCAATAACTAGTTTGTCGATTATTAAGTCATTTTTGTTTCATTACATTAAAATTTAGTTAAATAATTTATTTAGCAATCTCTGGTTTCATATATTTAAGCTATTCTTTCTTATAAATTTATTAAATTACATTATTATTAGAACCGTGAATATATAATTATTGTCCAAGACTAAATGAAAACTCTTTTTATGAATAGTATAGTTGTTATAAAAAAGATAATATTTGTGTACTTGTTACCCTTAAAGTATTTCAATATTTAAATTTGCGTAATTTGTGTAAATTGCCTTTGGAATGCGTTTACTATCTAATAATAACCAATGGTTTACAGTTTTCACTTTAAAACAAATTATCGGTGTAAAACTTCATTCATTGAGGAACAAAAAAATAGTATCTTTTCATGTGTAATTAATGTCCTATTTATTCCATTTCTTAAAATTCTTACATTAATTTGATTTTTATTTAATTTTTTTTATTTGATTTCGAATTTTTTGGGATGCTCATTATTATTACATAAAAAAACAACAACTTTGAAACGTCTTTTATTTTAAAAAATAGACGTCGACAAATAGTTTTTAAATATATATCAGAGCGTTCCTTACTTGTTTAATGATTTCATCATTGTTTATTCATTGAATTTGTAGTAATTTGTTTTTCAAATTGCATATACTTTTCGAACTGTTAGAATTTTCCTGTTACTGAATAACACTTATCATTCGTCAAAATTTATTAATTCCATATCAGTCCTTAAAATACTTTTAACACCTGTTTATAACTACTACATCACCCTTAAACATAATTTTTTTTGGAAAACTTTTTATGTCATGCATATCTTTATACGATCTCACCTTTTTAAAATTGTTTTCATTCAAAATAATAATTCGTTCTAGTCTTATTTTATTATTTATTTATTTATTTTTGTTGTACTGCTTAGAATAAAATTTCGCTTTCTTGTCGTGATGGATCAACTAAGCACCGTTCCAACACTTCGTGCTACCAGAAAAAAAATAATAAAAATAATGCATGTTATGTCTGGCGTATTTTAAAATGCGCATTCGTTATAGCATTATGTGAGGAAAAAAAACCGGGAGTGTATAGGATATATATATATATATATATAAAGCAGTTCTGATATTTTTATACTTCATCTAGATGGCAACACCTAAAAAAAATTTTTTTTTTTCTTTCGAACAATAGAAAATCGTGATTCGCTTTTCCATCAACTGGTTCAGTTCGTCCAGTGGATGCTTTTCGAATCAAAATTTGCATACTCGTCTATGAGTAATATGAAACGAGACGGGTGACCGATTTCTCGAAGATTTGATTCTTATCACCACTTGAATAAATGGCATGAGTTTTAGGTTACCAACTTAATGCCAACTTTCGTTTCAGATCAAAGAGTTGCGTTTTTATGATCAAGTTGGAAATGCGATTCTAGGCTGGTATTTATAATAAATTTTTAAGGAGAAAATAAAACTGTAATAAAGAAAAGTATGTTGTGTTTTGTGTGTAGATTGGGAGGCGCTTTCAGACAAAGGCAGTTCAACTTCAAAAAGCCGTGAAAATTTTCTGCATTTATGCTTAATATTTAATTTGAGGATGTATTTCGATTCTTGAATCAAAAAGTACCATAAGATAAGTCGGCATAAAGATGTTTCAGAATATTTGTTTACTCAAACAGTTAAAAACATTTTACGTGAAAAATATGTTAACGCGAAATAATACTGCGATTTCGACTAAGTATTATCTAATTTCATGCATTTCTTTTTTCTTTTAACACGAAACAAAAATGGCTTAACACAAAATGATTTCTTTTCTCCGACCCAAATTTTTTTTAAACTTATCTTTTTTAAGTTAAATCTAATAAAATAAACAATGGTTGCCACTGTTGCTAAGCTGTCGCTTGTCTTTGGATAGATAGAAGATAGTTGGTGATTATTACAGACGAAGTTAGTTTAAAGATCGTTCAGAGTTCTGAAGATTCTATTGATCAATATATTCCGACGAAGCCTTTGCATGTCCCCACATCAGAAATGCGGAACATCAAGAAAAGTATGTGCAATTATTTAGCTTCGAATGGCAAAATGAATAAAACGACGAGTGATGTCGAAGGTTAAAAAAGAAAAAGACACTGAAAAAAATAGATTTCTTTCCCCAACAAAAACATTGTTTTTTCATATTTTTATTGAATATGTTTATTTATTATTTGAAGTGTAAACAGTGTATCTAATATGATGAGAGAGACATTCCCTCTATATGTACCTACAAGCATAAATGTTTAGGTAATCGAATTAACAAAATTTGACGACGTCGCAAATATTGGTGAGGCTTTCTTCGTATGCGTAGTTAACAAGAAATTCTTTTAGCTCGAAAAAATATATATGGCCTGTAAGTCTTGCGTTAAGCGAATTTTGTGTTGCTTTGTTTTCAAATGTATCTCATTATTCAATAGAAGCATTTCTGTAGAACCGAACTAAAAATAAGTCATAAAAATTCCACTTCATTATTGATAAGCCAAAAAAAATTTTACTATTTTTGTGAAGAAAAATATTTATAGTTTCATTTTTTGAAGGAAGAATCTTTTTGAAATTACTTTAAAAGTAAAATAATGTTTAGAGGCCACCGGCTGCCAGATACACAGAAAATATTCAAAGTTGTAGCAAAATAAATTTTAATTTAACAATTGTTTTCTCGTTTACATATTTTTTTTTAATGTAATGTTGCGTAACTTTTAGTTTTTCAAAATTAAAACTTATACAGTTTTACGAGCTTTTAATTTCGTGTAAATTTATTTAAAAAAAACTTAAATTTCATTTGTTCGTAAAAGTAATGTTAAACTTGTAGGGAAAAAAATGAAGGGGAAAAGAAAATAAAGGTTAAAGCTAATTCAAGAATACTTTTGATGATAATAAAAAAATAACTTAACATTATAATTAAAAAAAACATTTACACCAGTGATGAGTTTGTTATATATTCCAGTGAAATATGTTTTTAATTTATTAAATTCGAAATTAACGACGGTTAATAAAATTTAAAAAAGTATCCTTCCTTATGTATTCTTTCAAATCGTAATGTCTGCTATCTTTAAAAATAATTGTATTTGGAATTTGCGTCACGATTTCTTTTAATTGTCTGTTGAAAACTGCTGAGATGAAACTAAATTTTAATGAACATGGAACATGTGACGTTGTCTATTCGCAATTTTCTCTTTACTTCTTCCGGGGGCTTTTAACGAGTGGAATACCATAAAATTACAATTTCTTCCCAACCCAAATGAAACGTGATTGGGTAAATTAGATAAAGATAGAAATGAAATGAAGTGGTTTATCGAATGATATATAAATTATATGCAATTAAATGGAAAAGAGAGGATCATAGGGAATAAGAATTAGCGGTTAGAGTATTGTTACTGAGCATGAAATTATTCTGTTAAATTTGTAGATTGAAGTGAGTTTCACTAACACAGAGAGGGAGAGAGCATTAATTTACCTAGTTACTGGCGAAGAAAGTTGTGAAATCAATAACGAATGGACTGGCAAGAGATAAATTTATTATGTAAATGTAGATTAATACTGTGAGTTAGGTTTGAGTTCTGGAAAAAGCAACCTTGGATATTCTGCATTGATAATAAATAATTTCGTTTGTTTGGTCGTGTGTATCTCCAATTAGAGTTTAATTGCTTTTGTTTAATATATTAAATTGAGGTATGGCGCAAGAGCCAAATAGTGACGGACTAACGTCATTAACATAGCTGTTGATATTTATAAATTTTATAAATTCTGTTCAAATAAGTTAGATAATTTCCACAAAAGATTATTGAAACTACTTTTACGAGCTTTTTATATTTAAGAGTTTGTGTGTTTGGATCCTTAATGGAAATTATGCTTTCATATATGAATCATATAAAGGAAAATTTTTATTGTATATAAAATAATCTTAGGTCTTAAAACTTTTTACATTGTAATTCGATAGTAAATTTTACTGGTACTTTTCTTTTATTTTTAAGTGCAAGAAATATTTAAAAATTAACCCAAATAAAAAAAAAATCGTATGGTAATTCAATTTAGAGTGCAATTAGATATTGAAAGTGTTAAATGTCATCTTATTTTATTATCAAGAGAAGATTTATAATGTTAAAGAAAATAATTGAAAATTAAATAATATGAATAAAATAACAATACGAATGATTTCAAAAAATCAACACGTTTTCTCTGATGTAAGCAATATGTGTTGATTTATTGACATCATTCTTTATACTTCAGATTACTTTTCATTAAACTATAAAAACAAATATTTCAACCCTTGAACATAGTTATTATCTTCATGCTTTCATTTTCTTGAGACTGGATTCATCTTGGGGTTCCCATCATGCGAACTCAATTATGAGAATGATAGTGTTTCGTGTATTGTAGTGGGAAAAATCAAATTAACTCACATGCGATTGTTGAAAGCATCCAATGTACTCTAATTTTTTTTTTCACATGAAAAAGTTAGAAATGTTTCATTTTGATAAATTCGTATTAATTTAATATAACCTTTACCACTATGATAGTTTGAACATATACCTAATATTACTTTGCTTTTTGAAAAATCAGGAAATTCACTCGATTGGTTTCTAAAAATGTTTAAAAGATTTGTTCTCAAATAATTTTTTACTACTCGTAAGCTGAAATGTATCGAAATAAAATTCTGTATTTTTTACTACAAAAGTATTTTTAGAATAAATAGTTTTTTTTTTTTAATATTGATTATCGATTGGTTTTTTATAATTATACATATTACAAAGTTATATATTTGAATTAATTTTATGTTTCCTTTGTTAATTTTTTATTTTACCTATAAGATTTTTTATGGATAATTTTACATAAATTTATATTTTTTAATCATAGAGCATTAAAGGGTTTAAGTTACAAGTTATTCCATTTAAGTTTTGTTTTGCTACACATTTAATAAAATTACGTGATTTTATTGGTGTGTTGGGTTATCTCACTAGAGATCATGCTTTCACTTTACATAGTTATTGCAAAAATGTCTATATTTTTCTTACCAGTAAGTTTCTACTAAAGAATTACAAAGGATACGTCATAAATTTAGGGGGTAGGGGGATTGCGAAAGTAGATTTCCAGACTTATATTATCTACATGCGGTCATCATAAATGCACTTAAATTTCTATCATGAAACTTAATTTTTTTTTCTGTATCACAATGGACTGTAATATTCATTACTTCTATCAGCCAACTGTAAAAATAATCGGAATGTGAGGACTCTGCGGAAAACATAGACTCTTAATGATATGTTACACCTCGTTGCCTTATAGTTCCAGTTCGTGTCATCTGAAAAGAGGATCATGATATTCGTCATTAAAACTTTCTTACATAATATAATTTAGAACTTGTGACCCCACATCTGTATACAATTCATAACCGAGGCAAAAGTTTTTTTTTTTTTTAATGAACAACAGTCTAGTCTCCTATTACACAATTAATTAGTACAGCGTAATATGGAAAAACCGTATTATAAGAATCTTAGAATTAATTCAAATCAGGAAATACGTTCCATGGAAACCGAGTTATGAGAAACATAGGAGGAAAAAAAGAAAAATCAGATTTATACAGTGCTATATGGAAACCGTGTCGTAAGAAACTCAGAATTAATAAAATTATAGGAATTCGCTCCGCGTTATATAGAATTCCATAAATACATAAATTGTACATGGTAGTCAGTTAGCTATCTTTATTTTTCTCTCTATTTTTTTTGTCCGAACTGTAGATTCATTTGAATTTAACTAATAAATAATTAAATAATTAAAAAAATATCTGTTGTAAAATTGCAACAGATATTTTTTTTCCGTCCATCACACGATTTAAAAAATTTGATTTGTCTGCAAGAAATATGTATACAATATAGTACCTCCTAATCAGGAACACCTACCGGACCAAAGATTTTGTCCCTTAAATAGAGGTATCCCTTACAAGAGATACTATTGTAGAAATATTTATTTCTTGTTAAGGGACTAAATGTCTAATCCAGTAGGTGTCCCTTATTGGCGGGGGGGGGGGTTTACTACTATGTTATTCAAAGAGACCAGGATCAACACAATTGCCCCTTAAATAAAGATGTCTTTCACGAGAGCTACTACTGTATTTCCTTTCAAACTATTTTTTGCTTTGATTTATTTCAGCCATTTTGCAAACCTATTAATAGTTATTTTTTGCAGGTAAATTTTACGTCAAATAAAAATTTACCTAGATGTTCTCTAATGATGTTAATGTTCACTAGTGTTTCATTATTTTAAACATACACGAGTTTATTATTTTCTTGTTTTTCTTTGATTTTTTTTTTGGGGGGGGGGATGGGAGTAAAGCGATTTTTTAGTTGAACAATTCAACTGATACCCTAGTGACTATATTCTAAATAAGCAAGTTAATTTTCGTTTCTATTGATGTAACTTTTTTCACTAAATTTATTACGTCAATGAAAAATTGAATTTTTCTGAAAATGATTAGAATTTTAAAATATTTTACATATGAAACTTTTTTATATGCGTTTTCTTATAATGAGCATCACTCATAACTATTCTTTGATTAGTGAAGCTCTTTTTATTGAAAAGAAATTTCAATTAATTTTTTTTTACAATAGACATATTTTCAATTTTTTTAAAAATGTATTTTTGTCCTTCAAAATGTTACTTGAATTCTCTCAACTCCCACAAAAGAAGGACATTCTGCTGATTTTCGTTAAAAAAAAAAAATTAAAACAATCTAAAAATATCTCCTACAAAATGACGTAATTATAAAGATTTTATTGATCACATAATATGCACTATTATTATGTTATTACTTTTTCTTATACAAAAAAATTTTAAAGTACATTTTCTCATTGCACCAAGGAAAATGTGAGAATAATTTTTTCAGTAAATGATAGAATGAAGTACTCGAGAAAATAAGGATTTTCTTTTTATTAACTGTACGCTTTTCTTTTCAAAATTGTTTTTAGATAGAATTTTTTATTTTGATACTTACTGTTTTTTACAATTAGTAATATTACAAAGACAAAATTATTTAAAGTTAATTTATATAGTTTTTTTCAAGGTGACAGTTATTTGTTTAGTTAAATGTTAAAAATATCCGTATCGAATTTATTGCTTGTAGATACTGACCGCTGTAAAAAAAAAGTGATAATTCATACCTTTTATTTATTGCTCTATACAATGGTTACTGACAGAATAACACAGGTCAAAGTAGTTGGCTATTTGTATTACTGTTTTTTTCCCCTCATTCTTTGAAGGTATCTATCGGTTAAAACGATTATGGATTATTAAAAAGTAATATCAGGGGAAAGTAACCAGTTTCATTATTCCTTCCCCCCCCCCTTGCGCTCTACTCTGTTACAAAAGGTAGAGACGATTCTTGAAATTCCTTTTTTTATAGAACACACAATCTAATTACTGTAATGTAACGTCTATAACTTGTCAGAAAAAAAAATTTAAGAAAATTATTATAATTTTCTGAGTGTCCTGTCCTAACCTTCTATTTTTATTAATAATATAAAAAAATAAATGAATTATGGGAACTGATTTATTTTTATGCGTATGTGTAAAAAAATAGCTGGAAAAAGAAGAAAAAAAAATCCAGCATTGTATTCTAAACCATCTTGTTTTGATTTCCTCCCGCAGACTGGCTCCTTCATCAAATGCTGACGACACGAGGCAGTCAACTAACAACTCTACTCAACCCACTCTCCGACGATGATTATTGGTCGCCTACGGCGGGGATCCTGGAATGCTCTTCGCACAGTTTGGAACAGAACAACCACTGCCAGTGAAGCAGCAACTGGACGAACAACCGGTCTCGGAGTTGCAAGAACTCGAAACTAGAAAACGAGGACTCGCTGCGAGTTCTGTTTTCTGCCTCTGGGTTTTCAGAGGTCCGACCGAAATGCGGTAACTACGTGAAGCGGCGCTTTAACCTTCTTCTACACTCGTGAATTTTCTGTCATCAGTAATATTATCTCATCACCGGTTTGAGTTTGTGAATTATTGAGCCAACACATCCAGAAAGGCGTCAGAGATCTTCTCCAGTTGCTAATTATACTGCCATGTTTATATATTAGAATATCTCAATTCGTGTGCTATTTTACAAAGGATTTCATCGTATCATTTCTCAACCGGTGATTAAATCAACGGAAAGTGTGTAATTTGTTTTACTTTTGTGTGTACTGATGTTTAGTCGAAAGTAATTTTAAAGCCCATTCGAAATATCCTGCCAAATTCGAGCTTAAGCAAAAAGAAATCCAGAATCGATCTGGACCGATTGAATGTCAAACGCATTTCCTTTCAATGTACGATTGGTAAAAAGCATTTAAAAAAAACAAGTTTTGCCAATGGGATTTTCTATTTTGTTAATTATTGCCTTGCTGCAGCCAACGGATTAATTTGTTTTTTTTCCCTTAGTAATTCGAAATCTTCATCGCCCTCTTTGGAATTTTATAACTTTCTATTAGTTGGACAACAGATTGTGGTGCTTCTATAAATCTTTGGATATTTCTAAACTCATCGATATTAGTTTAAAGCTGCCGTTCGACAATGTGTTGTGCCAGTGAAATAACTCAAGCTCTCTAATTCCTAGTTTATATTTTCATTCGAAAGATTCCCTGAAAGAAAAAGAATATACTCCAAAAATGGCTTTTCGCGGAGGGAAGCGAAAAGATGTCAAGAAGCAATCCTATTATTTATGGTTTCTTGGTGCTAAAGAAAGCAAAGGCCTTAGAGGAGAAGAATACATAAGGCCTGTTCTCAGACACTTGGTGGACAAGGAACGTGAATTAGAACCTATGAAAGTGACGCTGCAGGTGAGTACCAAGGGTATAAAGATTATTCAGAACGTTCCGAGAAAGAACAACAAAGGAAAGACAGAACAGATTAAGCATTTCATACCGCATCATGCCATCACGTGCGTGATGCAGGAGTCCAAACCGAACGACGACGTAGTGTGCTGTATCTTGCTCATCTATAATCCACTCACAAAGTGTCCTGTCCATGTGCACGCGTACCGATGTGATTCGGTAGAGACAGCAAGTACCTTAAGGTCTCAGCTGCAGATTTTGATCGACCGACCTGAGAATCAGAAAAAATTCAGGGAAATTGAAAATCGATTGGCAGCTAAAGGTTTATTGCCATCGAGGTGTCTCAATTCAGATGGTAGATCGACAAGAACCGATGGATCTGACAGAACTGAGGATTCATCTGGAGGTATGTACAAATTTTTAGTTAAATACCATTTTTATTCCATTTTTAATTATTCAACCATTTTAGTTTCTTTTAGAAAGAAACTAAAATGGAATTTATTCACTAATTTACTGTGGAATATTTTTACTTTTTTATTAAATTTAAAAAAAAAAATTAAATGATATTATTCGAAATTAAGGACAAGCTATCTGTATAATGCTACAATTTTTTATTGATAAAACAGTAGAATTATAAAATATATAACCAATCTTGATAATTTTCTCCTAACTTGGTGAAAATATCTAACTTTATTTTGTTATGTTTCTTGAAAAAACACCATTTTTTTTTCAAAAACTGGAAATTGATATGAGAGAAGAGATAAGGCTCCGTATAAATATAACATTAATTTTTATCACTTTGTTTATATAAGACCCTACACATTATTTTATTTTTTCTTGGGTATGTCTGAAAAATTCTCATTACATGGATATTCTAATATTTGAAACAATATTATAATAACACTAATTTTTTTAAAAAAAAGTATAATACGTTTTTCTCATTTGTAAAATCAAATGCATTATCGGACTTGAAAATTCCATCCAAAATTTGTTGAGAAAATTATGCATTATTCTATTTAACATTCAAAATTGTTTATACGAATTTGAATTACTGAAATAAAATAACGGAATGCGGTAAAATTGCGTGTTAATGGATGAAGCTTTGCCAAAAACAAAGCCGAAACTTACATAACAAAGAACTGTAAGTTCATTCAAATATAGTTCTCAAAAGAAAAGGATTTCTCAATAAAAATGTATCTATTTCAAGTTGCATGCTCATTTCCTTTGTTTCTGCCCCGAACAAGAAGCTCAACCATTCTGTTTTTCCTTCTCATTACGTCATAATTTCAAAAAAGTAGGAACGGGAAGTGTCTAAAGGATTGTAACAACTGCATTGTCTGGAGGAGTTTAAACTGAATAATGATATTATTCCCATTGTTTTTCAAGGTTAATTTTGAAAAGATTTGAAAGAACAAATGTTATCTAGGCAACTAATGATAGACACTATTTAAAATATTCATAAAAATTAAAAATAATTCTAGAGGCTCATTATCTAACGCGCATTGTCTTGGCTTTGTTCAGTTTTGAGAGTATTACATTGAACAGTGAAAATAATTTTGGAATCGAGCAAGTCTTAAGTGACATCTGATATACAGTAAAAAGGAAAAATTTTGGTTAAGAATGCAAAACAACGTCTATGCATTTTTGATTAAAAAATAATTCGCGAAGCAGTAAGATACTAAGAATAATATTTTCTGTTCGAAATATGAGTTAAAAATTAAGATGAATGGGTTTTGTTGAATTGAATAGATTTTATACGGATAATTTGAGATTCCGAGGGCTTATATTACAGAGTTAATTCTTTTATGTAGTTTATACTGTTGGGATTTCGAACTGAAATGTAAAAGTCTAAATTCGGAATTTAGAAAATGTGTTAAATTTACATTTAATTCATACTGTAAGGAAATAATTAAACCACATAATTTTGACTTGAACTAAATATATGCTTGTTTTATTTTAGTGTTCAGTTGGTTAACATTTAAACACAAACAATTTAAAATAGGAATTTTTCCTTTATAAATCTCCACAAAATCTTAGAAATATTGATGTTTAGAAGTAAAAAAAAAAAAATTGTTATGGATGTAGAGATGGCTGGTTTGCAACCCTTTATATGTATTAATCTCTCTCGCGCCTTGAATTCATTCATAAAAATATCAGTTTAACATGTGGATTTTTTCCCTCCAATAATAATTGTTGAATTGAATATATATATATTACGATCCATTCTCAAACAAATAATCTTCTGAAATTGGAAACAACTTTTAAATGCGATTAAACATGTAAATCGTTCTAGTAAATTATACCTCGTCTTTTTTCTTTTCTCCACCCCTCTTTCCCTTCTTTTTCGCAATAAAGATAAATTTATTTATGAATAATAATACAAATATTGTTACTTGATTTAAAATAATGAAAAAGACCTAGGAAAGGGGAAATAAAAAATTATTGCAATTTGTTTTTGAGACGTTGCTTTAAATATAAATAAAAGTACACACACATATATATATTATATACTGATTTAATTCACTTTATTTTAGAAGCTTTCACATTGTTTGTTTGCTGGAGGGTTCTAGCTGTCTATTTTTACTCGACTAAAAAGTGAATTTTATATATGTATTTTCTGAACACGTTCAGACTTGATCTCACGCCTTGTATCATATCATAGTGAAGACTGTAGGCCGCGTTTTATTTTACATGGATCCGCCCCTGCGTGACATCGGTCTTTGTTTGGATTTATACGGATCAAAAATCCGCTACCGATTATTATATTAAGTCCGTTATTCATCATTATAGTAGCCCCTTTTATATTCTCTCCCTCTTTTGAAATCACCACAAACATCAATCGATTATCCCACGGGGAGATAACAGAGATTCTCAAATCTTTCATTTTGTAGTTCCCCCTTTCTTTTCAAGAATGACGTCATTTAACAGTCGAGTGGCTTTCATCCTCGCAAAAATTTCCGGCTGTGCTTCAAAACTTTTACCAGTCACCAGGAGAGTTCAACTTCCGATTTGATCTAATTGCCGTGTGTCAAGCACCAATAGGCTCTCAAACAATGCCGGGATTTAAATTTAGTGCCTTCACCACGCTACACTGACCACCTTGCGCGAGCACTGCCGACAGCGTAACTGATTAGTCTTACAAGGCAGTGTCCGCCGATTCATTGCATCTAAATATGGGATGAATAGCTTCCTCGCGCTTGCAGTCAAGAGTGACTGCTAAGTTTACCTGGAAGCTAAGTCTCAAGATACTTATCTGTCTGTCTTGCAAGTGCGTCACTCGGGGAAGTCAATGGAACCCGGTGGGTTATTATGTGCCATAACAAAGATGTCATATGATTTGGATACATAACTATTTCTGTGGCTTGCGCTCTTAGTAAAGGATTTTCAATATGGAGTATGTTCTTGCGAAGAACAACTCGGTAAAACTTGTAACGATATGCCAGGGTATGAATAAGAGCAAGCTGTATATATGAAACTGGGCTATTTGTTTCGTAAAAGGCTATAATATTATTCAACCTCAAACGAAGTTTGGACTTAAAAAATAATTGTTTATTTAGAAAATATCAATTTCTACATTCAAACCATAAATTATGTTTTAAAAATTTATAATTAATGGTTAATACATAGGAATACAAAAACACAGGATAGGCAAGCAGAACTTTCCTTCCCACAAAACGTTTTTAGAATAAGCAATGAATCGTTGCAAGCATAGTTCCTTTCATTATATGTGGCTCATCTTTTAATGTGCGTTTAATTATTTATTTATTTTGCGGGATATAGAGCAAGAAAGGATATTATCCCCTTTCAATGTGTGAATAGTTTTAATTCCATCAGAACAATTACTGGCAATAAACGCTGAATACGAGTATGATGTAGCCATTAAGTGATATAGATTAACTGATTTTGAAACGAAATTTGTAAACGCTTTTGATGGATTAAATTAAAATTTACTAAAAATATAAAATAATTTCTAACTTAATGATTGATATATTATTTTAATTGACTATTTTGATCGGAATGAACAAATCAAAATTAAGATTAAATTATACACTTTTCTTAAGCAGATGTAAAGCCGTTATTTTTAGCTCGTGATCCTTAAATTATTTTTTAATTCGGTTTCCTTTTGGCATGCATTCGTGTGAATGCGCCAAATGGTTTCGATATCGCTCTGAATTTACTTCGAACTACATCCTTTTTATTTCTTTCGTTAGTATTTCGTAGTAGCGAAGTCTGTCCATTATATAGAATGTGAGGAAGATACGAATTTGTTTTATGTCGAGTTTTTCTTTCATATCCAGAATTTTATTTACTTGAGAAATTAAGATGAATTTAAAAAAAAAAAACAATAATCATATAAGTTTGAATATATTGTAAAATAAACTCAACCTCTAAACTGAACGATGTAGGAATATTAATTTAATTTAATTTTATCGAAATCGCACTGTAGAATTTAACCTTGAAACGTTAGGGACAGACCTCGCGTTTTTATGCCAGAATCGGAAGACGAAAAAAGACATATATGAACACATTTTTACTTGACATCCATCGTATAATCCGCTCTTGACAATAAAGCAGAATTACAATGTCCATCGTATACAGTTAGATTATGAAAATAAGTCTTGAATTCACAGTCCTCCTCCTACAGACCCGTTTCTTACACACACACACACACACACACACACACACATATATATATATATAGAGAGAGAGAGAGAGAGAGAGAGAGAAGACAAAAATATTATTAAATGTAAAAAATTCTTATAAAAATAAGCAAAAAATTTACTTAAATACATCCAGCTATTTTAATATAATGCAACCAAAAACCCTAAATAAAAATTACAACTATTTAAAAATCAAACCAATTGAAATCATAGCAAAGTAAGAGAAAAACAACAATAAAATTGGAGATAATATAATTAATATTCTTTTTCATATCAAAAGTTTTTCTAGTTACGGTAAAGGGAGCGTATTTTTGGAAATTTTCATTACGTGAAATCTGTAGAAGATTAATTGCCTTATTTATTTATTTTAGAGATAATGATATGTTTTAAACGAATTTATTTCATTTTATGTCACATGATTATGTTTAAAAAACCGTGTTCCAAAATTTCCTAAAGAAAATCCTGAACCTGTTCTAAAATGGACCGTGGTTCTTTAATTAGTTATATACTATATGTGCAATATAAGTACCACTAAATTCTGATAATTAATCATTATTTCTTCTAAAGAATAACTACATATACTCTGGAAAATAACTTCATATCGAAATTAAATTTAGAAAATATGAGTCAACCGTAGACGATTGAGAATCTGTATTAACATAAGTGTTATGGTATTCCTCTTCTTGTTCCAAAGTTTTTAAAAGCAAATTCAGTTTCAGAAATTTATTGTAAAAACTCTAAATTAAGCATCTTATATCTGCTGCATCAAAAAAGAAATTTTAATATTGGAAAGATATTCGATAAGAATATTTAAATCAAATAATTTTTGTAAACTCAGGTAAATAAAATTTAATTATAATTTAAAACTTATGCCGATTTTCATTGGTATGTGTTAAATGGAAAAAAATATCCATTGATAACATAAGAAAATAAAATAAAATTATGCATTGGGTTAATATATCAATAAAATATAAGAAGGAGATTGTATTTTTTTCAAAAGTCAAAGGGATTTTTAAAGTAGGAGAGTAGACATATATTTTCAAATGGGGCGTATTGTAGAAATTTCGTGGAACAATGCAAATTTAATTCAAATAATTCAATGGAAATTTACAAAACAGTCAGCTCCTGCCTTGTATCATATTAAAATATCGTAATAATGTACCATCAAAGCTTGTCATTATTCTAAATTCACTATAGTTTATGTCAAAAAAAAAGCAGGGAAAAAGGTTTTAAACTTTTTCAATTGTGGATTAGAAACTTCCTCGCTGTGTGGGAGCTTATAAGTGAAAACTGCCTTTAAAAGAAATAGAAGTGAGCAGATTAATACGCTTTAATTTTCCGACGTATTTAAGTATTGTTAGAATATCTTGAAGATCTTTACCCAAATATAATAAAAACAATATATTTTTTATCCTGTTGTTATATTCTTTTCATTTCAATATGAATCTGCTTTTATTTTGCAGTAAAAAAATTCAAATTTATTTAGTTAGAAACCCCATTCAGTGTGAGATAAAAATTTGAGAGTATGTGTATTCATTTAATTAAGGATATAACTAACTATTTGTTCCAAAAAGCAACATGAAAGATTATATCAAGATGAAAAAAGTAGAATTTTGTACTATTAAACTTATGAATAAATCTTTTGATAAAATAAATTGTACCAGTCTCTTTAATGAAGATATAAAAATTAATCCCTATTAAAAATCTAAATATTAAAAAAGTTTTCAAGTATGATATAAAAATTGTGGGGCGTATATTTTTTAATTACAATGACAACTTAGACTTAAAAAATGATATCTGTTTGTGTAATGTTTGCTAAGAGTACTCATTTATCAGTGACGGATATCAACGTGTGATTGCAGGAGATTTGAATAGTGTCGAGGATATAAAATTAAGAGATATTATGAATCGTTAGTCTAATTTCAAGCTTAACATTTCGGAAAATAGCTTTTATGTTAAGAAACAAATTAGCTTAGATATTGACAATTTTATTACTAAATTACCAATTCACTATGATCTTCCATTAGAAGCTTTAAACACTTTAAAGACTGTATTAATTATGTTATTTAAAAAATAATCTTTAGAAAAGTAGATGTTAATAATAATGAGGATATATATATATATATAAAATTGATGTATAAAATAATAAATATATATATATAAAATAATAATGAGGATATATATATATATATATAAATAACAGCTATTATTAATCTTTAAGACAGATTTATTATTATTTATGAAGACGTACCTAGTGATTATGCTATTATATGCAAAAAAATCTACATTGACTTGTAAAGCATGTTGAGAATAATAACTCATTTAGAGTAGTGAGCAATAGTCATAGAGAATTTTCTAAAACACTAACTATGGCTTTGAATACATATACTTGTATTACTTTTGTTGATAAAAAGAATTATACAAATTATCAAAGATAAATTGAAGAGTAATGCCATTATTAAAAATAATGCTAATATAATTAAATATATTAATAATAAAATAGACTTACGCTATTTATAGCTATGGTTTTAAAGATATTTTTTAATTCTACTGTCAGGGAGGATCTTATTTAAGTTCTAAATAGATTTTTATATAAGTAATTTAATACTTAAAAAGTTATTGCATATGAAAAGTTTAATTTCTAATTTATGTTAGTCTCAAAATAAAATTATATTTTTTCAATAATAAGATATTTAAACAGATTAAATGTATTCCATAAGGTGGGCCTTCAAGTGATTGTTAAGCCAATATTTATTTACATTTTTGTGAAGATAAATTTTTTATTACAATAGTTTTCGAATGCTTAGATACATTGATAATATTATTTTCTTGCATATTGATAAAAATAAATATGGTAAACCTTTCTAATCTTTTTATGCAAATATTTAAATTTATTGTAAATTAATATTAATACAAATGAAGCAATATATGTATAGATTTTTTTTAAGAAAATTGAAGGTAGCGAAATTTCATGTAATATATGTTATATGATAAAAGGGACCTTTTCTCCTTCGGTATTCGTGAAGTTTCCTTATTTAAGAGGTTTTTTAAGCCTGAATATTTCTTAAAAATTTTAATTTGTAACCAAATATTACGTAATATCAGACTTGTGTCTAAAAAACAGAATATTTACATTAACCTGGATAAGTTGAAGAAAATTTGTTTGGATGCAGAATCTCCTTTGTGAATTAAAATATAGTTTAATTATGTATTAAAATATGTGTAATTTAAAATATAGTTGCAGTATTTTTTTCCTCTATTGGTTAAATATTTTTTAAAATTTTGTATTTATTTTGTTTTTAAATATAGTTTCGCTGTCTTTTTATTTTGTTTTCAAAACTTTTTTTCCTCATTTTGGTATTTTTTTTAAAGTCCTTGAAATTCTTACGTATTAGTACTCTTTCTCTTTGATAGAGGGCATTGATAAGTTTCCGGTTTATCTAGGCGAGAAAATCTTGATGTATTACTGCTAAATACTTTGTTTATAGTTGCATAACATTCGTATCATGTAAGTTTTTTAAATCTGATTAATTTTTGGATTGTTATTTCTCTGGTTTCATTGGTTAATATTAAGATATTTCTATTTATTTTTCTTTTTATTTGGTTTCTTATACAGAAATGTGCTCTTTTTATATTTTATTGTTTGATCTTCATGGAATTTCCATATCTTATATAATATTTTCTGTAGGGAATGTTGGGCTTCTAAAACATGTTAAACCTGCTGATCTGTCATAAGCCAGATTCAGAATTTATAAATGTTATATTTCACTTTCTCTTTTGGTTTATTTCTCTTCGTTTTCGTTGTTTTTATTGTTTTTCTTGCCTCAGTTTGTTCTTTTTCCTGTTTTGAAATTTATTTTGCTATTTTTTTCGTGTATTCTTTCATGCATTTCTTCTTTTACTTAATTGTTTTGTGGTGTAATTTTCTATTTTGTTGTATTAATGAAACATTTTTTTAAAATTATATATATATCCTGTTTTGCATAAATGTCGTCTATTGTATTTATATGTGTTTAGGGTGTTGTGAGACTTCCCTATTTATGGTTAATGAAAAGAGGTGATAAAATTTCAGGACACCTTTTTAAACAAGAAAATTCTATAATATGACAAGTATAATTTTACTTCACTTCCGTATAAATAATTGCATTTTTTTATTTTACTTGTAATTTATGTTTAAATAAATTCATTTTTACTCTTAAAGTTTATTCTTTGTTTCTTCTCTCATGCTGTAAGGCTAAACAGACTTTTATTAAAACATGTTAAAAAAATTTAAAAAATATATACTTGCAGAACGTTTCAAGATTTTAAAAGCACGATATATGTGTACATGTGTTTGTTTTATTACCTTCTTTTCAAATTAAGACATTTTTCTGTATGAAAATGTGTTCCGAACTTAGATTCTGCTTCTTGATATTACTTCCTCTTTTTACTGCCTTAAGAAATCACCACGAAAGAATATTATTTTATATTAGAGGAAGAGTTTTTTCTTATTAATCGTTATAGAATTTATCTTTAAATAAAAAAATTTTAATTTATGAAAAAAAAAAAAAGATATACCCGGATGCTTTAATCTGAAAAGGTCTTAAGTGTTTCTATTGCTAAGACTCATGATTGGTTCAAGGATTGAGTTGAGAAACTTTAGTTTTCAGTTACTTTCCCACTGTAGTAATATTCGCTTTCCTACAGTTACTTAAGAATTATTAAAACAGAATCAGTGCATGACTCTGAAATCTATTAAAAATTTACGAGTTTCTATAAGTAAAAACTAATTAAAAATAAATGTATTGTAAGTGTAAGATTATAGATATATTTTCTAAGCAAAACTGGAAATGAGGTCAGGCTTCAATGATGTCATAAATACAAATATTATAACATTTAAAGCGTTATTAACGTTTAAAGTAATTACATTGCGTTAAATATATTTTTTAATTCCGAATTCATTTTTTAAATAAATTTTTTGATTATTATTTAGGCCTCTCTTTATACCTAGTACAAAAAAAAAAATTCTGTTGATTTTTTTTTTCTTTTTATTCAAGTACTTAGGTATTTTCAGTCGGTTTAAATTACTTAAGACTGATCTGCATTCTATTTTTTGAAAGTAATTATTATAAAAATAAGGATATGAAATAATTATCTATTTAACTGGTTTTTCTTTCTTTGGAGATAAAAGGCATTTCATTTTAAATTGAATCCCTATTTATTTTAACTATACGTGAACATTATTGCGTATCAATTCTCCCAATGAAAAAAAAACGTATTAAAATAGAGAATAACTTTCTATTCATTATTAAAAACTCTGAAATATTAATAAAAATTATAACTTATCGCTACTACTTTATTATTTATTTTTTTAAAAAAAATAACACTATACTGTTATAAAATACGATAAAAGATACATTAAAACCATCAGTCTTCTGTGAAATTTTCTAAAACTGTATACTACTCATAAATATGGTAAAAACGTTACATGACTTTGAAATGCCATAAAACATCATGTTTTGTGACCATAAGAACACTACACTGCTATAGAATACTGAAGGAAAAAAAAAAAACAGATTAGCAATCAAAATACTATAAACCCTCAATATTACTAGGGGGAAAGCAATATAAAAATGGTGAAGCTTAATATATTTATTAAAAAATAAATATCTGGTTTAGTAAAAAATATATATATATAATACCGTAATATCTTTTGACAGAATGTATAATGTAACATCCATCACAAACTCGTTTAAAAAAATTGACATCTTAACAACTGTTGGTTTTCTTCGAACATAGTACTCGCCAGAAATAAAAATAAAACAACTTCCTTATTGCCTGATACAACTCTTATGTTCTATTGACACCCCTTATTAACGTATGACTTCAAGGATGACTGTCAACAGTAATTGTGATAGAAAGGGGAAGCAGAAAAAAATGCACTCACGATGTTGAATTTGACAAACTTCCTGCCTCTGAACCCTTTTAAAATACAATTTTCCCATTCAAGTGTCAGTAAAACAGCCTTCGTGCCATGGGGGGATGGTATTTTATTGCACGGATCAGAATGAAGAAAGGGGTTGGTTGACCCAGTCTGCGAAAAACTTGAGTGGCTATTTCGATTCAACTAGGTTTCAAATGACCGCATTGTAATGACTGCAGTTTTGCGTCACAGAATTATCATTCAAGTTCCGCTGTTTCGAAAACCGAAACGAGAAGTTTTCGAACTAGTAGTTATGTGATTTTGTTTGTTATGTCTTTCTATTCTTTTGAACAAGTCTTGTGACAAATGCTGAAAAGAGATATATCTCAGAAATAACCAGTTAAGCTGTAAAAAGTTGTTTTGGGTACCATAGAATGGTATATTTTCTCTTGATTCTATCATGTACTGAGAAAGCACTTAGAAAGTTTTTTATAAGAATTTTAACTCATAAAAAATTCATGTTGTTTCTGGGTTTTAAATTAAGAGAAAGAGTTTTCAAAGATGTTTTGCAAATTTTAAAAACTTTTCGGTAGATACTTTTCATAAAAGTAACTGAAGGGATAAAAACTGTAATTACTATAATGATACAATATTTTGTCGTATTAAAAATTATTTTTTTTAGAATTATAAAAAAAAATTAATAAGGATTTCTAATTTATTTTTCATTGAAAGTATTTAGATATATTATCCGAATAATTATTTTGTATTGATACGAACCGAACTTACTAATCAATTACTCTTGCAATTTTACTAATTTGAAATAAACACGTTGGCAAAAATATTTTGAAATCTTGTTGAAAGAGTAAAAATTTTTTATTTAGTTTTTAAAATAAGCTAAATATTCATTACAATTTGTTTCTAATGAATGTTTGAAATTAATTTGAAAGCTGCAGTCATGCATTTTTACAAACTGCTGAAGATCAGACATATATTTGTTACAAAAGGTGAAAAATGTAATACCATTTTCGCTGCTGAAAAAAAAGAACTATCATATGCTCATTTTCCACTTGCCATGAAAAATAAACAACTTATGTGAACTTTATATGGTAGATCATTATCCCCCCCTCCCGTGTTCAAAACATTAATGGATATGTGTCTTAAAGAAATGTGTACTCAACACCATAACCAAATTACTTCTCAAAAATTTATCTGCTTAATCATTTTCTGAATGCTTTAATTAGGTATTATTTTCCCTTGTATATTCGGTTGTCTCGATATTCAAATTAAGGGCGGAATGTTAATAATCAAATCTCTTAAATATGAGATAATGAAATTTTAAAATATCTTAAGAGATTATTTTAAAATTCAGTTGGAGACGTATGCAATTTTGAATAGAATCAAATCGTAATGAAATTCTTATAAATTTCAATTTGTTTTTGTTTGAATGGGGGGGGGGGGTCTACAGTAGATTTTTTTTATTGTATACAAAGTATTTTGTATTAATATTCTGGAAGTCTAGAACAGTAGCACAAAGAATTAATCAATACATTCAAAACTGTAATTTGTACGCAAGTTTCAATTTAAGAGTGATGTTATTTGTTATAGAAATTATGTTTGGATATTATTTTTAACTATTGTAGGAAAACAGATTAAAATATCATTAAAAATTTTTAGTACATATTTAAAAAGCGCATCAAAAATTCATATTTACTTTAAATACATTTTATGAAAATGTTTGTCATTATTTCATATGTTTTAGAGAAAATTGGTTTTCGTAACAGATTAACCTCTCGTTATTTACTAAAATTAATGGTTATTCTTACTTATTACGAGTAGTTTTCCTAAACTATCCGTACTTGATCGTTAAAATATTTAGATGCCGATTTATTAAGGAAAATTTGAATCTTACATAAATGGAAAGAATTAATTCATGTATGAAGATTACTTTTTCCTTTAAAAATCATACTGATTTGCTGTTGTTTTTTTTCCCTTTAAATGTAATATTGATTTTCTGATGTTTCTTCTGTAAATAAATACGACCTGAATTAATTTTTGAGAAAAGTTTCTTCTGTAAATACGAGCTGAATTAATGTTAAGTTTGTTTGTTTGATTTTATGCTTTTTTGATTAATTACAGTTATAGAGGAGAAGATAATTAATTTTTCATTGAATCAAATATTTAGGTAAATATCGTTAAAATTTGATACACCTAATTTAAACATGCGAATAGAGTTTTGAAGCTCAGATTTTTATTCGCGTAGTTTTGATATTCTTAAGTAAGTAAAGTTTCATGGCACTATCCCGTATAATTCTATAATATTATTTTCCCATTCGTTCCCACGTTCAGAAATAGGTTAATACTAATTACGAATTAAAGATAATTGATAAATGAATCATTAGTGTTCTATATAATATTTCGAAATAAACAACATATAGATTTTTGTTTTCAATGCGTTTTATAAGCAAGCAAAATGTATTTGTTTGTTCTACATTATGTGTTTTATTTAAATCAAGTGCGGTTTATTTTCCTTTCCTTTAATATCAAAATCGTTAATTTATTTATCTTTTACTCTTGTTATTTAAACCATTAAATGTTTTACTTTTATAAAAACAGTTCAGTCTTAACACAGTATGGTACACAATTATGGATAGAAGCGAATATGCGAAACAATAAATAGCATACTAATTTTCCGAGAAATTAGAACATTGCGTATAATACTTATAGTTCCATTTGCTCGATGGTTAAAACGGGAAAAGATTGGCGTGACTTGAAATCATTGAACTTTTATACGTTGCAAAATAAATATTGAAAAATATGAATACTTACTTGTAACGAAAAACAAAAAGAAAAAAAAAATATTTACTTGTATGGAATAAGATTTTGAAATTTAGGTTATGAATAAGTTTTATCTACAGGAATGCGTTTGTATCACTTTCAACATCATTCGAAATGAAACATTTTAACGTATTGCTAACTCATTTGCAAACGATTATTACATTATTAGTACTTACATGTTCGATGTATCTAATCTTGTAATACATATTTAATGGGGAAAAGATTTATTTAAAAATGTTTTGATTTTTAAATTTTGAACCCAATGTGCTAAATTTTTCACCGTGAAAATGTTGTTTTCTTCTTGCTCATATCTGAAATGGAATTTTACATCACATAATTTGAATTATCTTTAGGTTGCTAATCGGCGGCAATGATAAATGATTATTTTTAAATCAATTTTCTGTCAAATCCCCCCCTTTTTTAATGATACAGATTCTAATTACATCCTTTTTACCTCTAATACTAATAATAAGGGTAAAAAGTGTTATTTTATAAAACTCCTCATATTGATGTAATTCGAATTATCTCTTTACGAGCATTTTCAGCATTAAGAATATTGATTATTTATTGGCATCACAAAGACATAAATCTATACTGTTATAAATTGACTTTTATTATAAATCTTCTTCCTGAACTAGCATCAAAACCACTCGAGTCTTTCCTGCATTTAGTGAAGAACGTGAAAATTAGGGGAATTCTAATTCGCCTCGTTTTGCTTCAGTAAATTTTGTGTGATTTTTCATCGCCGTTCACATTCCCAATATTGAGAGCGAAACACTCATTACCCATCTGTTTGCTTCTTTTTTTTTGCACTCTAAAGAAGTGAAAACAGATTCGCTTTTGTGATTTTAATGCCATTAACAACATTTTTATACCACTCGTCTGCTCTTTTTACTCTGTTTATTGCTAGTCACTTTTTTCCGCAAGTACTTTGAAAACGACTGCTTGTTTATATTTATTTGAAAGCAAAAAATTAATGAACCTTACTTGAAAAAAATTTATCATCGAATTTATTCGTTTTCTGAAGCATGCCATTTCACTTAAATTGCAATTATGTGAGGACAACTTTGGGAAAAAAATAATTTTTATAAACAGGTTTTCCTGGTTGTATTATGATGTTTATAATTCATTTAAGATGTTGTAAATTACTTATAGCATAGTTGATCTGAATACATACATCAAGCGTACTCGTTTTTTTTTTTATTTTATTTTTTATTTCTTATTATATTAAATTATATTTCACTTTAACTTTTTTATGTAAAATATGTTTTGATTAATTTAATATCTTTTGAAAGCTGTAAATGATTTTTTTAGTTACTTAACAATCCTTAACAACTTCCCATTTTATATTATTTGAAAATAATAAAAATGGATAAAAATTTAATTAATTTTTATTATGTACTCTAATTTGGAAATAATAAATGGTATTTTGATTAGGTACTTAATATTCATTTATAGTTTTAAGAATTTTCCGGTTTTTTTTTTTTTTTTTTTTTTGACAAGTTAAGTTGTAATTGTACTATACTTTTTGTTACATTTAAATCAGTCTGTTTTAGATTTACAGTAAGGCCTATACAAAAGCAATTATTTTGAATTTGGCTTGTATGCTTTAACTAGCCAGTTTATTTTAAGTCGAATTTTATTTTTATAATCGTTTCACAATAATTGTCTTAAAATTAAGATGGCTGAACTTGAATTCAGGAATTTTAATAAAAAAGTCTATATTTTACTGTATAAAATTTTTTTTTTTGTATTTAAAATTTATAAGATTTGGCTTGAAATGTTTAATTTACAATTTGTTAAACAAAAGTTTTACTCGTTCTATTGTTATAAACGGCAAAGTCGCTTTTTTATTGCGTAGCAACGACATGTTAAAATTCTTGGATTGATAATTCATTATTTCGGTTTTCTAATAGCTCCTTCTAAGCAAATTTTTAAGAAAAATTGTTAAAATTTTTAGTCAGTTGTAAACTAAACTACTTTTTTTAACGGCAGTGCGATGCTTTTTGATATTTGTAACACTTGCATTATTTCTGTGAAAATTTTTATTTTTTCAATTTAACTTTTAAAAAAAAATGGACACGTCATTAGAAGATAGAAAATCAAGGAATATGTTTCTTTCATAAATTAAAACGAAACCAGTTTCATCTATATGGTTTATATTTCAGAGAGAGAGAGAGAGAGATCCAGGATCCTTCTATACTAAATAAAACATCTTCAACATTAAATACTGTATAAAAATACATAGTGATAACAATAAAGAAAAAGTGCTTCAGTAAAAATTACAAATTAAGAAATGAGAAATTCTGTACAGTCAATAAAACTGAATAGCCATATTTTAAACTAAATTTCTTAGTTTTTGGAATATTTATATTCGCAAAGTAATACTAATTTTGTACATTTAATTCTGAAGCAAAATATTTAGTCAAAAACTGTTAGGTTATTTGCCGTAAAATATCATAATAAGGGCCACTTTTTATTATATAAAGTTGTCCTTTTCTACAAAAAATATTTCTCAAAAATACTTTTGAAATGCTTACAAAATTTACATTCCGAATATATAAAAAAAATGTTGCATGCAATAATTTATTATTTCAGAATTATATGTAATTTTTAATCAGATTTTCTTTTTATCAAACTTATTATATAATTATATTTCGAGACCGGGCATTGTGTTTTTTAAAAATGCAATAACAGTATAAAATTTATCAATCAATAAATTTTTAATGAGCTTTGTATTGTTTCACTTAAGACTATATAATTTGCATTTGTATGACACTTTGTTTATTTATTTTTATCCACTACACGCGATAAGTTAATTTTAAACCAACTTGAGACATGCAATTGGTACAAAAAGAATATCAATCTTGCCGAAGAAACAGAAAAACAATTATAAAATTTATGTGTTTCGGCCTCATAGATTTTTCTGCTTTAAATGTTATCTCACGATTACCGTAAAGTTTATTTCTGATCTTTAGCCTTTGGCGAATTTTTCGCTGTGTGTCTATACTCAGTTCAAAAACCCGGACAAGCTCTGTTAACAAATTCTAAGCGGATGGAAAAAAATACGCATTACGCAATTTTTTTTTTTTTTTTGCATTTTTATCTACAAACCTTCACGTGCTTTTGCGACACTGTGCTAGGTCAGGGTTAAATACATGCAGGAAATCCTTAACGTTTTAAAAAGGTATTACATATTCTCAAGGAGCTACATCATGCTGTCGGCCTCGCTTAATTTTTTTTCCCGACACATGGTTGTCACGCGATCTCACCAATATGGGATTAATTTCTTCCTGACAAGATATTCACAGACGTAATCCTTGCTTCAAATCTTAGGATATCTTTCAGTGGAGTTTCGTATTATCTTTTACATGAAGTTGCGTACATCATTAGAATTTAGAATTCTTCAATTGAGAACAGAGACTTTAGTTTATCCACCACAGGAGCTATTGTTTTAGTCAACGACAAAATGTCGTAAATGGCCACATTTCAAAATAAAGTGTAAAATGCGCGTGACGTATTCAATTTCATTTTACAGCAGAAATAATAACATTTAATTTAAAATATATTCAATTTATTAATTTATCGTTCGCTTCAACTCTAATAT
The DNA here is from genome assembly GCA_019974015.1 of Nephila pilipes. Classification (NCBI taxonomy): domain Eukaryota; kingdom Metazoa; phylum Arthropoda; class Arachnida; order Araneae; family Nephilidae; genus Nephila; species Nephila pilipes. The sequence goes on along the minus strand of BMAW01092618.1, from coordinate 211,250 downwards.
CTGAAAAAAATATATATATAATTATCCACTTCAAAATTTTATCGTTCAGTTTGACTTTAATATGTAAAAAATATAATTGTCCATTTCAATATTTTATCGTTTGCTTCAACTTTAATAAACATCTGAAAAAATTATAATTTTCCTCTTCAATATTTTATCGTTTGCTTTAATTATAATTAATAGAATAATTAAATATTTTTTAAAAAAGTTAGAGCGTTTCGTGATTAAATGTGTTCTTTGTAAAACTTTACATAGAATTTTTTTTTATTTATATTGTATTGTCTCTTTGAAGAAATGCAGAATAATCAAAAGAATAATTATTGAATTATAAGTAACATAGCCGATGTTGTTAGAACACAAACCTGCTCATTTTAATTTTTCTAAAATTCTTTTTTACAAATTACTATTGCAATGGATACGTTATAAAACACGTAGATATTATCGTACCAAACGATTTTATAAGAATTATTTTGCATTATTTTATGATGAATAATGCAAATTTGAATTCTAGATCAAAATGATAAAAATCATGATGTACTATTACGATTTGCTTAATGAAATATATTTATAAATACTTGAGAATTAAAAATATTATTATGGAATTATGAAAAGGGAATTACAATGTTATATGCATTTCATCATTATTCTTGATTTTAAAGGTATTAAAGGATTGAGGAAAAAAAACCCTAATTTTTAACTTATACTTAAAAACAAATCTTTTATTATTGTCTCAATACGTATCTATATCGTTAGATTTTTTATTGAATTTTTGTATTGCTCGATTTGACACTAATTTATATCTGCATATAAATATGTTATAATAATTGTTTAATAATTTTTATTTATACAAAATATATTTATTTTCTTTGATAATTTGGGAGTACTAAATTCTAATGTCATCAAGTATTTGATGAATGATGTAATAATTTCCAACCTAGCGGAAAACAATTTACAGGTATTTTCCTTTAGTTTACACAAATAAATTTAAAACACACATTCTAATGTTTGTTGCATTTTTAATTGATTTTGTTATTTTGATTAAATTGGTTTTATCACTTTATATAAATTATAAATTTTTAAATTAAAATTATAAATTTTTTCTCTTTTGTTATTAAATTCAATAATTTAATAAACAATTTCAATAAATAACTTTAATTCCTGAATTAAATGAAACTATTGCTAGTAAGAAGAAAATGCAAGTAATTTTACAAAAACCCTGCATTTGTATCTTAAGCACTAAAAATTTTACATTTATGGGGGAAAATACGGTGTGAGTATTAAGCAGTCAAAATATTGCATTTATATGTTATAAAGAAAATTTTCAACATGTATTTCATATTTCTCTAGTATATTCAATAAATTTTATTTTCGATAAATTTTCTAATAAATTTATTTGTTAGAGATTCATTTTAGTTAAAGTAAAGTATGTCATTTGAATTATTTCATAGTAATCATTTTAATAACATGCAGCCGTATATGTATATTCTTTTAAGTATTAAGATTTTTTTGCCTTCAGAAACTGTAATGATATATTTATAGTTGACGAATATTTCGTTATCTGTAGTTAAAAACAGCTTATAATTTTCATTTTTTATTTATGTCAATTGTTTTGGTGTTTTCAAAATATTTGTTTTCAGTTTAATCACCGAATCAAAATTAATAATTTTTTTTCGATGTTCCCTTACTTCCCTTTCTCTTTTTATTTCATACTTCGTAGTAAAATATTTATTATTTTAAGTCGCCATTGCATTTGCGTAAAATTTGAAAATTCAAATCGGAATTTTGAGACTTGTTCAAAATAAGTTTAATATGCTATTATTTTGAGTATCATTAAAAATTCTACTTTTTTTTTTTTTTTTTTTAACTCTAAAAAAGTACTGAGGCTTAAAAATAATATGTTGCTTGAAAAAAAAATGAATGTAATGAAAATTTAATGAAAGTAATAAACTTTTAAATTTCCATTAAATGTTCTGCAATTATTTATTACTGAACACTACACGCTTTATATTCCGTTTAGTTAAAAATAGATATATATTTATTTATAATCCTTCTGTTTGGAAGAACTTTGGCAAAAAATTAATAGGTAATCGTCTAAAATTGGTATTCGAATCAGTACTTTTTATTATTATTGCATCAAAATATTTTATTGTAAGATTTAAAAAAAGACAAATAATGGATAAGTAGGAATTATAGTGAATGCTTCATTGAGTTTCAAACTATAAGGAAGTATTTCTTTCCCTATTTATTGTGTTTCAAATTTCAACATATATATATATATATATATATATATATATATCAATATTTTGAATATTCAATTTTTGCAAAAAAAAAGAGGAAATGAGGCCATAAAAAGTATTATTAAAGCAAAAATTAAATTGGCCTTCGTATTTTTCGTTTTTCTTTTCTTTCGATTTTTTCGTGCTTTTACAATAAATTAATAACTATAAGTATGAACTCAAACATAAATAAGTATCCAAATTTTTTTTTCTCTTCTTTTCTTTCTTTTTTTTTTTTTTTTTTTTTTAAATTTTAAAAAATTATTTGGAAAAATTAAATGAGGGCGATTAGCGGATTTTAAACATTTTCAGTGAATTCCTTTAAAAAATGTTTTCTTATAATGTACATTTAAAGATTTTTAAAAGTGGAATTATTAAAATAATATCAATTGCGCGAGAGGAAGTATACACATTTTATTCCATGTTATTTTTACATAGTATAGAAATGATATTTTTTTCACAATTGATAAAATCAACAAACTATATTATTATTTTTTGCTGTGTAAATGTAATATGTTGATTTTAAGTCGTCGTGAATAAATTGCTGAGTAAAACCTACTAATTTTTCTAGTATTTTTTGGATTTTATCATACATATGAAAAAGATATACACAATGAATTTTTAGCATATTTTTGTTAGAAATAAAACATCTGTTAAGTAAAAAATAGTAAATATCTTGAAATGAAATGATCTTTTCAAGATTAGAATAAAATAGTCATTTATTTATTTCTTTTAATGCATAAGCAAACATCATATTTATGATCCTAAAATGTGTAAAAAAAACCGTAACATGCTATTGATCATAGTGAAAATAATACGTACTAACTGACATATATAATAACAATTCCAGCATAAAGAAGGTTTTAGTTAGAAGTAAGATGTGGAAGAGTGTATATTCGCAAACTTTGTAATTAACAAAGCTCATGAAATTATAGATAAAATAAAATTCACTGTATGTTTATTTTTATTTTCTGTATTTGTTTATTTTTGTAATATTTCTATTTTTTTTTTTTTTTATCTTTGAAACGCATGGGCTAGTAAATTCCTGAAATGTTAGAAATTGATTAAATACTAAATATATTTAAAGGAAATTACTTTGATAAATGTGTTAGAAGAATGAATATTTGAGATGTTTAAAAAATGTTTTTTTTTTTTCTTCTTTTTTCGACAGACTCTTAAATGTCGCAAAGAACATTTAGTCTTGGATTTTAAATCATGCTTATTGTTCATTTTCATCTGACTTGCATTTGGTTACCTTATCTCTTATGAAAAATTTGTCATTCCTGATACAATGTAGTAAGCATAGTTTCTAGTAGCAGTTTACTAGAATTTTAGAAATAAAATTTCGTTTATCACTCAGTTAAAAATATATCTTTATTTTGAATATTAAAAAATATTTATTTTTAATTCATGCTAAACTTTCACACAGTTAAGTATAAATTGCAATTGGATTCCCAAGAATCACTTTTTATTAGAAGCATTTTTATTTTTTGCATATCGTGATTTAAGGTTAAATTTTAAAACTAGTTAATAAAATTAATTAAATATCTTTAAGTAACTTTCCAAAGATGTCTCTTATAGATATAACCATTTCAAATGCTAAGAATATTTAAACATCACAAATTTCCTATTTGGTTCTCTGCTTTTCTTTGTATATGCTACTTGCTGAAAGTGAACACATTTTTGCTCTAAAACAAAATTTTAAATAATCGTGTATAAAAGTATTGTAATTTGATGGCCAAATTGATATAATAAATGTAATATTATGGACTTTCAAAATTGTTATAAATATCTTGTTTGGAAATAAAATGGTCTGCTGCTTAAGAAATTATGTGTTTTCATGGAATAATACTGCATTGAACAAAAATTAGTTGTCATAACCAAGAATATTATCGATTCCTTACTCTCCCCGACTGAAGGAAAGGAAAAAAATATTTATATACAAAGTTATTTTTTATTATTTTTAACTTTTAACCCGTTCATTCAATTAACGAGTCAACTCAATTGGAAAATATCAGAAAAATAGAATTATATACTTATGATAGTTTAAATCCTTCTTAGCAGGATTTGGAATTGTATTTAAAAAATAAAGAGCTTTCCTAGAATGGACTCGAATCATAAAGAAAACAAAAAATATGCGTTCAGTTGCTTGGTTTATTTTAAAAATTATTCAATTCATTTATGACAAGAATTATTTTTGTTACGGATCAGTGCCATTTTATTTTGTTTTAGGTAATTTTCAAGCTGATTTTAGGATATAAAGAGTAAATAAAAAAAAATTTCACAACAAATTACAAATCAATTTGTAGGGAAAAAATGTGCTACAAAAGTAAACATAATTACATTTATTTTTCTTGATTGTGATTGAAAATATTATGATTCAGAATTTTTTGTTTCAAAATTGCTCTTCTCTTAAAAAACAATGACTTTCCTAAAAATTGAGCACAGCATAGTAGGTTAAGATCCCCAAATATATATAATAAAAATGTTGTAAACAGAAAACGATTTTGAAAACAGAATATCATTAAATTTTTAAAAAATTTGCTTCAAATAAAAAAAAATTGTTCTAGTCTTCGAAAAAAAGTATAAAAAGGAGGAAACTGAAAATTAATGATACGCAAAGTTTTACCATAATTAGCAAACGACCTTAAAAGGGATAATAAACTCGCTTGCGAAAAGAATCGTTCTTATTGTTTTAGAATAATATGCGTAATATGTTAACAAACAGCCTTTTAAAATAAAATTTCTTCTCAACATCATGTTAATTATTACTTTTTATAAGGTAATTTTTATTTGATATTTATAAGATAATTTATAGCTTTGTTTTAATCTTCTTTTTTTTCTTTCAATATTTGCAGAGGATTTTAAGAATCGATATAAGTTAAAAGCTTAATAAAAACGATGCATCAGATTTCTATTTAGAAAAATATCAAGCTGTAATAAAATTATTTGTGGTTCAAACGAACTCTTAAAATTTTACCGAAAAAAAATTATTATTAAATTTTGATTCAAATGTCTGTGATACAAATTTCAATTTTCGAAACAAAAATGCTTTAATGAAATACAGGTAAAGTGTAACTGTGTGTGTGTCATTAGTTTATTTTCATTGACATAATTTAGTCATATTATGAATCAAAATGCTAGAAATGTATGAAAATATTTATTCTTAATGCATTGAATTATATTTTAAAATATTTCTTTCTTTCTTTCTTCTCTTTCATATCGTTATATATTATTTAAATTGCGTGAGTTTGATTGCCAAAAGTTAATTAAAGCATTAATAGGCATAAAAACACAGAGAAGTCTTGAGGAATTTTCACTCGATTATTTTAAAAGAAATTCCTTTCATTCCTTTTTCTTTATATTTAAATAAGTGTGTAAATATTTTTCTCCTTCATTTACTACGATGTCGGTTTTTTTTAGAAAAATTAAGAATTCATTGCACGCATGCGTACAAATATTTCAAAAAGAAATTTGACTTTCGAATTATAGTATTTAACCAGATAAAGAGTATATAAACACAAATTCCTTTTAATGATTCAGAATGTAATGTTTTACAGAAGAAAAAAAAATTCTTTTCTTGCAACTCTAGAAACCTAAATTTTACTCTGGAATGTGGAGAGTTGAAAAAAAATCGCTCATGAGGAAGACTACGTTAAGTAAAAAAAGAGAAAGAAGAACTGTTATTGTGAAAATGACGATTTCTAATAACTGGTTTGAACTAGTTCACGATTACCGTTATTGTTCGATTAATATTTTTAGTGTCTTAGTGTCCTCTTTCGGGTGATGAGTGACTTTTTTGCACTCAACTACGCAATTTCGAATTTTCGTATTACATTTAAAGGTTCTCCCCCCTCTCATTTGTAAAAAAATAGAGAAAATGAGGACTGAGGAAAAGTTTCACGTCCTTTGTACAACCTTGAAAACATTCTTATACTTCGTGTCCTCTTTAAGTTTCTTTCTTTTAAAAAAAAAATTTTAGAGGAAATAGTATTTTGTTTTTATCTGTATTCTGTAGTGCAGACTCTTTTTACACTTATATTTCGTTCATAAAGATTTTTTTAAAAATAATATTACAAAAAATAAGGCCACTTTGCTAGAAAAAACTTTCATATTATCCGGCATTTGTCCATGCACTGACAAAATAAGGAAAGTGCCAATCAACGCCAGTGCTAAATCAAGAACATTATATATTTAACTATTTAGTGAGAAGAAATGAAAAGAGCTATAGAAATCAAATATGAATGATTATTATTCACAATTTGTCAAGTAATTTTTCGTTAACAGTATATAATGAGACTGTAATTATCCATTGTCTTCATATTTAAAAAAAAAATTTTTTTACGAGAATTTTGTATTATTGAATGTATATAGGTATTTTATGTGATTCACACCTCCATATATATATATATATATATATATATATATATATATATATAATTTGTTCCATAATTTCAATAGTAAACTAGCTATAAAGTTCAACTTTAACGAAGTGTATAATTACTGCTTAGTTCATGGATTAAAATTTGAAAATAAAGTTAAAATTCTGTGCAAAGTTCTATTTTATATAAAATGCAAACCTTTTATTTTTCACATTTTTCTCAAAATTTGTAGATTTTGATTCATTATGATTATCCTAATGAATATTTTGTTTAAATTATCGATTTATATTGCTTTGTAAATATTTTAAATTCTTAAGTTTGAAAACTCATACCACTCAATGAAAATAAAACCTTTAACAGTTTTATTTAACTCATTTATTATCATCTTTATTTCTACTTAAAGGCAGTGTATGTACTTTGTTTATTATTATCTAATGTATATATTATTACATTTGTGTAGGTAATTTTGCTTACAATTTTATTTTATTCAATGAAAAGTTCTGTGTATATTCTAATTATTTTTGTACGAAATAAATTAAAAAAACTTTCTGCTTTGAAGATCATTGTATTGCAAAAATGGATCAAAGCAGTTCAATATCTCACGATTTTCAGTATCAGAAATGTCAATGGAGTAGGAAGATGTTTGATAAAATTTGAAAGTTAAATAACTTAAATTTTCCGGTTTAATGGTTATATTTATTTTTTATTACATAACATTATCCTTCACGACTATTAAATCATGTAAATTGAGGTATAATACGCATTTTAAATTGCCGCTGTTGATTTTATCACTGTATTGACATTTTTTCCTGCCATTCAAGACAAAGCATAAATTATATTGTAAAAATAGAAATCATACTCTCAATCATAAAAGTTCTGGACTTTTCAAAAACTCAGTTATATCTATATATTCAGTTTAATTTTTTTTAAAAAAAAATTATTGTTATATTTATTTTAAAATATATGATGGCTTTTTAAAAGTAAAAGTTGACGACAGCTGTATTCTTATTTCTTTTTATATTTTAAAATACATTTTCCTCCTAACTGTACTGCATCTAGTGTGATATATCGACAGATACCAAATGCGGTTACTGCAACATAACATATAAAGTGCATCGTTCCGTCATAATTGTGAAACTCGTTTGATACCATGCTTTGATTCCTGCAATTTGATGCCTATCTTACTTGAACAGTCTTTTCTGCGGTTTGATATTTCTTTATCAAAATTATGGGGCTGTGTGTTGCAATCTGATGGCGAAATGCTTTTTGCCGGGTTCTCTTTTTTCCTTCGAACTCAATTGAAATTGGGTCGAAAGAAGACATCGAAAAACTAGTAATTATTGGAATGCCGCTAGAATGTGTGTTTGGAGGATATTATCAGGCGAAAATAAGAAGAATGAGAAAAGAAAAAAAATGAAGTGGCCGAAAGTAGGTCTTCTAGTAAATCTGGTGTGAAGTTCAGATGTGCTCTCCGCTTCTTCGACAAACAGGACAACACATTGTCATTGACCGCCCATCAACATCGAAAATATTGCCGTTTTTGACCTATATCGGAATAATATATAAATGTTTTTTTTTTTTTTTTTTTTTTTCAAAGTTGCAGATGGAACCGTGGGAATGATTTGTATTTATTTTTTCTCTACTTTTCTGATCAATAAATATATGAAGACTTACTTGACTTAGGAAATTATAGAATTCTTGCTTGGTGATGTTTTATTGAATCTTTTTCTAAATGTAAATAATAAAGGATCAAAACAAAAAAAAATCAGTTACATTCGCGAGATTCGTAAAAAATTTGATATCGAAAGTATTTATCATTTAGAGAATTTTCAATGCATCAAATGCTTCAGATAATAATTATCTTTATTATTACTTACCAAAATCACAACATATGTATTTATTTACAATTTGATATTTAGCAATTAATTTTATTGTACTTAATTGGTAATGTCTAAAGCATCATAAATTAGCGGGAACCTTTTGACGGAATTTAGAAAGTTAGAAGCCAAACTCTAATTATTTTAAACCCAAATTGGACAATTTTATTCATCTTTCTCAGTAGTTTATATTTTTCTTATACTATAAATCACATTTATTTTATTAATCCAAATCGTATATTCGACAAAACTCTTTTATTCTACTTGTTGGATACTTTGTGTACATTAACAATTTTACGAGCAACTTCTCGTTTTAAGATTTAAAATATGTTTTTTGACAAAAAAAAAAGTATTATAAATGTTGAAAGTTTGAATTTTAACAAGAAATATTTATGTGTTAATGCTCATTAAACTGAAATAGTATTCACCGTTGTAATCATATTATGAAACAGCAATTAAAATTGATTGTTAACAGCAATAAAAATCGGAAGGAAATGTAATTCTGCAGAAATCCTATTTTTTTACCCTTTGGATACACTTTTTTGTATATAAATAGATAAAATAGTAAGATTTGAGAACGAAAGTCGAAATTCCATAATATTAACATTAAGCTGGCGAAATCAAAATGGCCGGTAGACGGGAGCCTTTAGTGTTCCAGAGATAAGTTGATATTTTGATGAGCAGAAGGAAACGAAAGTTATGACAGCATTTTATGATAAACGCTAAAAACTTATTCTAAAATTTTAAGAAACCTAAGTTTTTTTTGATGAAACATTTAATGGAATAAATTAAAATTAAAATTTTAGATTGATTTTATAATTTCATATCAAGCTGTAAAATATGGTTTAGGATTATGGTCGTTTGATTATATACTCTTATAAGAATCACAGAATTATATTTGGTACACATTCAGCTACATTTTAGTTTTTTGAAGACATAGGTATAATCTGAAACACTTTATAGTTAATACAATGGAATGTGTCACAAAGCCTTTGTATTTTTTTTAAAAAATGTCTTCGACATATAAAACCCATGAACATTAATTTTATCCTTAATTTTAAATAATTATGTTTAGTTGCTAAAATAATATATTTTGAGAAGGTTAGGTTTTTATATATATAAGTAAAATATTAGCAATATTTTTTTAAAAGAAATAGCAATGAAAATAAAATAATATTTTCGTCTTGTAGTATATATATATATATATATATATATATATATACTTATATACTACAAGACAAAAGCATCATATATATATATATATATATATATATAAAACAATATACATCTTGATTCAGTAAAATGCTTTTAATTTTACAGAATCAAAATAGAGTTGTTCACTTTTTCGACATATTCGATATTCACTTCAAAGTTGCAACTAACTCTTTTTATACTGTATGTTCAGACCATTTTTATTAATTTACATTTCTCTCAACATATCTCAAAACTTCTATGATTTCGCTGGAAAGCTCCTAGAGTGAATGTAGAAAATTAGTAAAATGTTTATACGTTGTAGTCCGTTACAGCTACATGTTGTTGCCTTAGAGATCGTGTTTTTTCTAGATCAGTTGTAGCTATTTATTCCTTTTTCAGTAAATTAATTTGATTTGTATCTATTTATTGTTTCACTTTTGATTGTGTTCCAGAATTTTTATACATTTTGTACATTTTTATATTTATAACTGTATTTATGAAATATTTGTTTATTTTTTGGAATGATTTCTCAAAGTTTCTTAAAGACTCATCTGCAATGACATAAAAACTTTCATCAACGAATTATATACCATTAATGATTTTATAATTGGTTGCTCAATGGAATTTATACAATAAATTGTTGCAGAACAGAAATTTTATAAAAAGTAAATATAAAGTTATAGTAAATTATATTTTGAATTTCTTTCCCTTAAAAAATGATTTTTGCTTAAAGATTCATGTTTATATGTCGGCTTTATTCATTGAACATAATATGTTAATGATCTGCGGATTAATATGTTAATGATCTGCATAATATGTTAATGATCTGC
>BMAW01092618.1:149515-200681 GCA_019974015.1 Nephila pilipes | reverse complement strand
CTGCGGATTAATATGTTAATGATCTGCATAATATGTTAATGATCTGCTATACATGATTCTCAGATCCAGACTATTTTATTATTTAATTCGAATAAAATATATCAAACAAAAAAGAATATATGGGAAGGAAGTAAAGATCATATCTGCTTAATTTTTCTAATAATTTATTTTTTATATATTCAGTATGTAATAATTCTCATTTATGTAATATTGTTAAAATTATTAAATTATGATTTAAACACTATTTCAGTTATTATTTCAAGTACTTTTTCTGCTGTAATCTGTAGCCGAATGAAAATTATCCTATTAAATAATTTGATAAAACTGTAAATTTTTAAAATGTCTGTAAATTTTCTTTTGAGTACCTTGAAGTCTAGAAATAAAGCACTGAAATTATTTCAAAAATGAATGAAAGAATCAGAAAGATTCTTTTCTGTATTTCTATTCTTTATACATTGCATTGTAGTGAATGACGTCTATATTACAAATATAGTTAAATAACTCCATGATGTAAGGATAAACAATAAGTTTTTCCGAGGAAAATAAAAGAGTAAAATCGGAAACTGTGGACAAAATTAAAAATTTTAAGGCGAATATTATCATCGTTCAACAGAATTTAAATTTAAGAAGTGTTTTCTATCGCATTTATATCAAATAACTATCATAAATAACATTAAATTCATTTTTTTCTAGCGACGTTTATTAATTATTTTATTGCTTTATTTTTTAGATGCTCATTATAAACGAATGAAACATAAATTTATTTAGATTCCGAGGAATGGACTTTTCGAAATCAAATGGTTAATTCGAGAGATGATAATGAAAAAATGATCTGAAGCGTTTACAAACGCATTCGAATTTTATATATATATATTCTCTCTCTCTCTCTCTCTCTCTCTCTCTCAACTCCCCTCACTCTCCTCTTTTGTGAATACTCTGAGAAATGTTTCTTTCGTTGACCTACAACTGTATGGAAGAGAAATAGTAAATAACTGAAATAAGGAAGGGAAATGAAAATGTTTCCAAAATAAATCGGTGATTTATTTTTTTTGTTTAAGTTAATTTAAGCTGATCACTTTTGAGAAAATGATGAAAATGTCCTTAAGTCAGTATCAGACAAATAGAATATAAAAAGTGGTGTTGTATTACTTTTTCCTGCTTGAGAAGTCCTGTATTTTTTTTAGATTAAATTTTTTGAAACGAATTTCCAAAGTAATCAAATTTTAACTTTCTTTTGACCGTAACAAATTGTATTAGATTTTTCATTCAACTATTATAAATTCTACTGTAAACTTTTTGTTAAGAGATTTAAAAATTATGTATAATTTTTAAATCTATAATGAGTCTATAAGATGGAACGTATATATATGTATACGTCTTATAGACTCATTCTGAGAACATTGAGAGAAATGTTATCAAACATATTTTTAATATTATTCTAAAATAGAATATTTTGTAACATATTAAAACTTAATAGAACTGTCATTTTACGCGGGGAAGAAATTTAATTTTAATGCATAAAATTTTTGAGATAGTGAGAGAAAAGATGTTGATAAAAAAAAAAAAGTTCAAGATGGAAGTTTCTCTCTGCAGAAATGTATTAACGATAATTAGTTAGAGTGGAAAGTGAAAAAATAATAAAAATTGAACGAAATAACATTGACCTTTAAGAACCGAATATTGATAATACTGAATTTTAATTTTAGTTTCGTTGCCAACAGAAAAACTCAATAAACAGATATATATATAAATTGTGAGTTCCTTGAATGTATTCGAAATTGATTTTTTCAGGTTACCTCAAATTTGCGTTCCAATTAAAATTAAAGCCCTTTTTTTTCTTACTGAAATATATCGTTCTTGAGAAAATCCGGTTAAATTTGGGGGAAACATTTTAAAAAAGCAGAAAAGTGACATACTATGCAAAATAATAACTTCAAAAGGGTTAAGTAGATTTAAAAAAAATTAGTATAATTTTTAAATTTGTCTTTTTGAAATAAATCAGTTGCCACGATAACACATAAAAATATTATGAGAAAGCTTTGCCAGTTGCTAAATATATCAGAATAAAATTTGAGAACAATTTTAAAAATATATTATCTTGTGTGATGTTGAAACGTCTTTAAAATTCTTAAGTCAAAAATGGAATTTTTGTCATCAAAATCGTTCTTTGAGTCGCCAACTTATAACCTTTAGTTTGAATGAAAAATTTCATATATTTGGATAATTTCCCCATAGAGTGCCAGTACAAATAATACAGAAAGCATGCATTAAACCAAAAGTGTTCTTATAAATACATTCAGACGTAAAAAAAAAAAAAATGAATGCTGGTATTTGGTAGATCACTGCCCTTTGTTTTTATTTCTTACAACAAAGTTAGGTATATGGTAAACATTACTTTCAACCTGGATGCGAGCTCTGATACTTCTATGGCTACCATGAAACATAGCTTCTTATTTTTAACATTCCTTTTCTCTTTCTGTTGTAAATTTAGCACTTGTAGAAGATAGAATATACGTCCGATTTCCGTGTTCATTGATGAAACTGCCAATCGATTGATTCAATTTATTCATCTTTCAACGCCTGATAAGATTATTTCAGCAGCTTAGCTAATTTAGTTGCTAAAAAGAACAGACGTCTATTGTTTCGATATCTTGCTGTTTTTCTTCCTTATTCGATTTATTTTTTATTTAAAAACTATAATTAGATATAGTTATTTACTGTGAGTTCTAAAATGCTCGAAAATAAGCCAAAATCATTTGAGTATGATGTTTTAAAAAACCTGTTTGAAAAATTAGAAAAGTGCACTGATATTTTCTTATGTTTTCTATTAATTATTTTATTTCAGAATATTTATCTAGATGTAAAAATATTCGATGTTTGTAAATGTTCGAAATTTTCTTGTAAGGAAACATTATAACAGTGTAAAATGTCTTAGGAAAAAAAATTGCTGAATATTTTCTAATGATATATAAAACAATATTTAAATTGCCACAATTGTTATTTATTTTTCTTGAATGGAAAATGTTTTATCAAAACATTACATCTAAATATATTTGTAATTATAAACTAGCATAATTTGAATAAGGAAGTGCAGTTGTTGCGCAAAATAAATATTTTGAAACTTTTTGATGAAAAAAAAATATGTGTATGAAATCAATTTGATCTGATAGATATAATTTAATTTACTTTTTATTAGGATATATATTAGACAATGTGTATCTTTATTTTATATACAAACAGTATTTACATAAACATATTTTAATAATATCTAAGTTTACACGATAAAAGTCATTATTCATAATAAATTATTATTCCTTGGGGAAATGCATTTAGAATCTGATGTCATTGTATACATCGCAAAGTCTAAGATAAGTAAAAACTTTAGCAAAATATAAACATGTGAGATTTGTTCTCATATTTATTTACTTATTATTAGTTTCAGCTTATCTTGACAAATTTTATAGCTTTTTTGGTCAAATTTGTTCTATTCAGGGTACGATATATTTTTTTAAAATTCTTTGTGCAACATTTCTTTTCTTCGAAATAACTCATTTAATCCCCCCCTTTTATTAAACTAAGCATGTTTGAATTAAATTCAGATATTTCCAATCTAATTTTTTTTCTTTTACATTTCAAAACATAAATATTTAAATTTACACATTTTTTTAAATGTTTATGTTGAACTTCTCGATTGTCTTATTCGATTTATTCATTGAATTTCAAAATACTTACTCGGGAAAATACTTTTCATTAAAAAATTGTATATTCATTTATGATTAGATAATTCATTGTAATAATGTACGTAAGAAAGTGTTGTGTGTTATTCGTAAGTAAATATATACAGACATGTAAAACTGTTTATTTTGTACTTATTAACACTTGAATTATAAAACATGTTTTAGTTCATACGTGGCATGTTTACATTAGGAACATGTTTTAACTGGGAATTTATTCATGTTACACAAGAGGGGAGGGAGATTCATTGGGATAGCGATGGACGTGTGTCTACCCAGACAAACAATCAAGAACGAAGGGGCCGAAAAAGTTCCCTGTTTGGCAAATTAAAGCAAGGATTATTGAAATCACGTGGTCCTGGATGTAGGGATCGTTAGGTATTTTGTATTGAGACGCAGAATCTAGTCTAAAGTATCCCTTCTGCTGTTAGGCGTGAGAACGGCTGACTGAGCAGATTTCAAGGGAGCATGATTTCTTCAATTAAAAGCTAAAATTAAATGGTATCAGGAATTAAAGATAAAGTTTATGATAAATTAGGAAATAAAGTTAAGATGACATTATTACATTAGATGTATGCAAGTCCAGCACTCTCTTGGTAATCCTGCTGATAACGGATCAGATTCGCCGGATTACTGGAAAACCTGTAATAATAACGCATTGAAACAGCAAAACTCTCTACTATTGTATAAAATTTCATACAGTTAACTCAAATAAAGTGTTAAACATACGAAATAAATAAAACTATTAAAAAATGAATTGTTTTGATATCCTACATTATTCCATTGCTGTAGAACGCATAAAATAATTTTCTATGACTTTTCAGCTTGTACAAAAACGCCGGATCAATAGCAGGGTTGGAAAGGTGAAGTGCTGGGTTATAGTGGGAATATTGTTTAAGCAACAAATTTAAACAAATTTAAATGTTTTAAATTTTTTTTTGGTGATTTGTTTCTTTTCTGAGTCATAATACATTAATACGAAACTTACTTACGAATAATGCTTGTTCTTAATCTATTTCCTTTAATACTTTTAACGTAATCAAATATATATCCATCTTAAAACTTATACCTTCTATAAGGGACACTTAGGAATACGGACAATTTTGTTGGTCCCTTCCCCCTTGTATTTAAGGGGTAAAATGTCTGGTCCATGTGGGTGTCCGTTATTGGGAAGTACTACTATAATTGTTTCAACAAAACTTTTGTACGACAAGGCAAAGAGTTTTCTGTATTTCTTGCATAATGTTTTTCATAAAATGTCCTGCAAATGCTGATAATTTTTTTTCATAAAAGAGAGACAAGAAAGAAATGTTTTAATTTAAAAGTAGAAAAAAAAAAATGTTGAACTTCATCTTAAGTTATTCGAACGGTATTTGTCAGCTTATGTAGCCGAGATACAATTTATTATCGACAAATAAATACATTTTTAATAATGCAAGCAAGCAAAAATATTCCTATAATGCACACAATGATTCTAATTTATTATATAGTCTTCTGTATAAAGCAAAAAAACTTAATAATAAATCAAATTTTTGATATTTTAAAAGACACAGAAAACCATAGAGAAATTAAGAGTTATTTTTTTTTAAAAAAAAAAAGTATTACTAAGCTTGTGAAGAGTGAACTTTTTTAAAGAATTTAGTATTCAAATTCAAATACTTTTTTGTAATCTACAAAATAAAATTTATTAAATTTTTCAAACAATATTTTAGTACCATTAAGATACATCATCTAAGATTTATGAGCCAAATAGTATTAATAATGTTATTAATATCGCTATCATCGTCTCATGATGTTTATATTTAGAACATTATGGAACGATATGACATTCGTTCTTTATTTTCTTTCTTATAGAGAAAATCCAAACACAATTCATGTGTGGAGTTTGAGTAAAAGAACCCATATTTTTTCACGTCAATTACTTGTGACACGCAATCTTACCCATACAAGAGTAATTTCGGGATCGAAATTGAGTATTTTTCCGATGTTAATGAATAATTTATTCCTTATACGGGTCTGCGTGCAAATACATAATAGACCCACCATTATTTTTTGAAATGATAAATCATCAATACTGTAATGTATGAGTATTATTACCATATATTGTAATAATTATAACCTTCTGTTACTGAGAATTATTCCTTGACCAAAGGAATTTCTTCGATTTAACATATTCACTTATTACTTTTTACGATTTGTTAGTATAAGTATTTCGAAATATCAAAGGCATTATTGATTGTATCGAAATTGTGTCATCGCATATATAATTCATTTGTCACATTTTTATTTTTTTAAAGATACCAAATATATACTAGTTTATTAATACATCCAAAAGGACATTTCCTGATTTTTCTACTAACATGTTATCCATCTTAAGTGTACTCGTAGTGACAACTATTACTCGTAATTGAGGGAGGAAACGTCACAAATAATAAATTCTGTTATGTAAAATTATAACTGACTTTGAATAATAATTTATATTTTCGGATATAATATATATTTAAACTCAACACAAAGGAAGCAGTTTAATATATAAACGCTTAAATAACTTACTATAATTTGCAAATTGAAAGAAATGAACATGTGTACAACTTGCATTGAATACACAGGCATGATTTTAAATCAAATTATTTATATTACAAACTGTAATACTAAAATTTTTTAAAGAAATTTCATGTCGTAAATTTTAATAGCGGAATACTAAACTTTTTGAAATCTGTAGGAAATAAGCGCCTTCTATTATTTTTTATGATACCTATAAATTCTTTTAACTATCAAAAATTGAATGTATAAAGGCTTTCAAATATTCAATTTCTCAAGAAATTATACAGTTTATGTCGATTTTTTAAAGATAAAGTTACCCTGATTTGTAATTATTCATTAATATCAGATATTTCCCTTTCTTTCTCATTTGTGTGAAATAATATTTAAATTTCTTCTCTTGTTGGAGTTTAAATACTACAATCTCCAGTAACGATTAAATTTCATTAGACTTCACTTAAATAATTACTTTCTAGTTTTTCTATTTGCTTTAGAGTTAGTCTTTTTGAACTGACTTGAAAAACTGCTGGTGAAAGATAACTTATGTACATGTTTGATAAAATTCTCCTTTCTCTTCTAGGCTCCTCTGAGAGAGAAGTGGGCGTACGCAAAGAGCACATCGCTAGCTTATATGATTCCTTGGCAGCAGAACTCCGAGAGCGCCTCACCAATCGCAACAGCTGTCCCATACTCCTCCCACCAAAAGACTACGACACCGTCAGCCGACGACAGGGAAAACTGGATGGCATCGACAGCCGACGTAGCACTAACTACAATCTAGTGGGTCTAACCAAGACTCCCTCTCCACTCATCCACCAAACTAGTGGTGGCAAGTCACCCTCCAAGAATCAGGATGCCACGAGCGCCAAGTCGTCTGGCGGAAAGTCCAGCAACAAGTCTAGTAGTGGGATTGGATCCGACGAGGCTCTCAGCTCTGCCATACAGGAGGTCTCCTCTCATCCGGATTTCGAGAGTAAAGAAATCGACCCAGATACTAGCTCGGATGATGAGGAAGACTGGCCCGATGCTTCAGGACTCAACGATGATGATGAAGAAGATGAAGAAGAGGTGATCCCCTCATACGAATGGCGTCGACCTCCTAGGTATGCACCTGCACCTGGTGCACCAAGGGACAGACGAAGTCGATCTTCACCAGACGATGAAGATGATCACAGAATAAGTCGGGTACATAGGGGAGTTAGGGGAATCGTGGATAAGTTCGAGCGTCGGGCAGTGTCGCCTACACCTGTCTCTCAAGAACTTCAGCACCACAATAGGACTCCAGTCAAAATGGCCGCCAGTCCTCGAAGGTCGGAAAATCCCATGCCAGAACCCGAACACATGAAGCATTTCGATGTGGTGTACAGGAGGTACAGTAATCCTCTGGAGAAAAAGATTCAACGGGAATCGAGACCCGTCTCTTATCCCACAGCGATCATCGATCCAGTTTCACCAAGACCGAGCAAGTCCAGGCCTGGCCTTGAACCTCCAGGTGACCACCGTACCAAGTACATGGACATCATGCCTCGTCAGAATTTTGTGGATAGACCACCACAAGACATTATGGATGAACGCATCAATCCGATCCAAAGGTACCCGGCCAACTACGACAGGTATGCTGACAGACACTCCCCTTCTCATATTCCAAGTCGCGAACGGGAGTTCAGAGATTCCCGTCCTCTATCTTCGTCCCCTGTAGGTGTTAGACAGTTCAGGTCTCCCGAAAGACAGTCTTCCCCTCATGATATGTATTCCAGACAACGTCAGATCAGTGCTACGGACATTCGACAAGAAAGAGCTTTTCCATCGAGGTTTGTAGAACCTTATCCGAGCGCTAGGCCTACCTACCTCCCGCCACCTAACGAAGAGAGAAGAAGATCGGGCTACTTTGATCTACCGGTCGATCCCAGGGACTACAGGCATAGTTTTGTGGAGTCGCCATTTCGTAGACTTCCATTGAATACGCAGTATTAGTTACCATGGATCCCGAGCTGATCTATCTTTTGTTCCCTTCAAATCTGCCGACAGTGATGTGCCACATGAAACTGTATAATTGACTGTACGGTCTTTTCCTCCCAATCTTCGAAACGCTCTCCAGTTTTTTTTCCTGGATATATCGATAGTTTCTGAGTCAAGTTTCTGTGTTTTGCTTCGAAACGTTCCGCGTTTAGCCAATTTTCAAATTTTGCTGTTCGTTCAAACAAAAGTGTGTTCATGTTCCTGAATACATCGGTGTACCACAGCCAGGCGAAATGAAGAGTAGGCAAAATGTGAATCCCGGTTATTACAGAAACTAACAATTGTTGGAAACGGTTCAATTGATAAGTAAACGGATTCCAGAAATGGGGAAAGAAATTTTTAGTGCTAAGAAAATGACCGCCATTTAAACAGCGGTCATTTTCTACCGACACATTACGGTAAATTGCTCCAATTTAAAACAAAATCTCTTACTTTTTTAAGTGTTTTTTAATATTTTTAGGTCATGTCATGAAAAGCATTTTTCATCATAATCAGTTTTATAAGATATAGACTTTTTGATAAGCAATTTTAAAAGTCATCCACAACAGTGCAAATTTTTATTACTATTTTCTTGAAGATAATTTTAATTTTTTTTTAAAGCTTCTCATGATTTTGTCAAGTCGCTTTCATTTCTGCTCTTGTTATTTACAAATATTTATAATAATTTTTTACAAACAAAACTGCCGAAATTATGCAATTTTTTTCATTAATATTTATGTTATACTTAATTTTTTTTTCCAATTTTCAAAGACCTTTATAAATTATTTAAATATTCCTCTGTTGAATATCGTGCTACAGTTTGCTAGATTAAGCCAGTAACTGATAAAATACAATGTTCTGGAAAAGCAGTACATGAAATTGTAACTGAACGTAGTAAGAAAGACATTCCACAGTCTTCCCTTTGAATAAGAAACTAATGAAACAAAATTTATGTGACATCAATTGTATGTCTTAAAAAATGTTGTACTTGTTGAATGAAAAGAAAAATTTATCTGGAGCGTAGACTACTAAAAAGTTATTAAATTTAACAGCATTTTAATGTAAAAAAACGTTTGTACAATAACATATTATATTGAAGAATTACGATGTACATTTGTCTAAAGAACTAATTTATTTGTTAAAAAGTAATTTGTGTGTATTTACATGTCTCTGCCGTTGTAAAAAAACTACTATTGCTCTTTTCGTTATGGGAAAAAAAATAAAGATTCATATTTTGTACAATTGTTTTGTGTCGTATTTAGCGTCTCGTGCTTTGTGTCATATATAAAAAAATATCTATGAATTAACATGTGTGTGCACATTTCAAATTCCTTAAATTACTTCGTTACTAAAAATCATATTATTCAATAAATGAAAATAAAAAGTAATATATGTGAACTAGATTATAATTGTGTATATTAAAATATCATTTCAATATCTATGGACATTAATAGTTTTTACATCCATAAATTACATTTATGCTAGCTCTTTTCATCATAAAGGCTAGTATAGATTCTGAGTCTGAATGGAAATTAATTTGAAATTATTTTTTACTTTACTCACACTAACATACGAATAAGACATAATGATTTATTGTAGATGTTGGACTTAATATTTATATTATTACCCTTTCGTGAGAAAAGTTTAATCCTACTCCCCATTCTTTTATTATGGTATTATTTCTTTCAATAATATTTCACCTCTGTTATAACTTGATAAATTTGAAAAAAGAAGAATTAAAAATATCTATATAACTATCATTAATTATTAGAACATTATTTATGATTATAATACACATAAATTATGTTATATATAAAGCTTATAATTATATTATATGTATTGCTAATTAAGATGAAGCCTATATAGGGACGTCACATATAAATTTTTATAAACTTATTCAAAGGACGCAGAAATATACTCGTATGTGAAAAATTGGAACCCAGTAAGTTCAAGCACCAATGTAGTGTTCGTAAGCAACATAAATGATATGATGTGCAGTTTTTAATGAAATGTAACTTTAAACCGTAAACTTAAAGTTATCTTGGGACACTTCACAGAATAATCATTTTTTTTTCAAACACTAACACACATTTAAATTTTTACAAATTTATTAAAAAATTCGGGAATTTAAGAAAATTTGGGTCCCAAAAAGCTCAAACAATGACACAGTTAAAAAAAATGCTTTTAATCAGTTAAAACTCATCCTATGATAATTCAATACTCAGTAACTTTAACATTTGTATCAAAAGGAAAATCTCTCAGTATTAAGTGAATCCTTAAAGAAACTTCACTGTTTTCGGATTTTTTTTTCTTTTCAAATTGCGCTTTACACACTCTTAAGATCTTCATTTTCGCACATACTAGAAATTACAAATAAATCAGAGGAAATGGATATTAAAGGTAACAATTTAGTGATTGTTATGGAATATCTGTCTATCGAAATAAAAACAGAAAATTATTTCACATTAATACAATATATCATTTATTTTTAAACCGAAAATATCAAAAGTATAAACTGTATTCTTTCAAATGGTATTGGAATACAATTTACATCCATGTCATTGTTTAAATAAACAATATCAAAACAAATACATTTAATTTAATGCACAAATTTTATTCTAATCTTTGAAATTAAAAGTTCTACAAAATCACTTTAAATTTTGTTCACTTAAAAAGTAAAGAAATTATTACAAAATAAATTAGACATTTCTTTGTCATTCCTTTTGTTTTACACAATTTATAGTATCGATGACTAATTTTCTGTTGTTAATGTCTTAAATACACACACAGATAGAGAGAAAATGTAAAATCTCATATTTATATTGGATATAAATTCGTGTTGATTAGATATTCACTCACAATACTTCTAAGATAATTTTTAAAAATTATTTTTCTTTAAGAAAAAAATATAGGAATCTCACGGTGATTTCTATCTCTCTCTTATCAATTTTATAATTTTTAATGTGAACCACATCGGTTTTCAAAGTGTGTATTGCGGAATTTTATATTTTTATCTGCTACTTAGGTTTAATTGTGCTTTTACAAAGAATAGAGTATCGCGGGAAAACCAAAGTTCAAAAAGGATGCCTTGAGTT
The DNA here is from genome assembly GCA_019974015.1 of Nephila pilipes. Lineage (NCBI taxonomy): Eukaryota > Metazoa > Arthropoda > Arachnida > Araneae > Nephilidae > Nephila > Nephila pilipes. The sequence goes on along the minus strand of BMAW01092618.1, from coordinate 189,313 downwards.
GAAAAAGTTTGGAAATCACTGGTATTTGAATTATTATGGAGATCCTAGTTTATTTTTTATTGAAATATCCTATTTTAATAATAATAAAATTTTACTGAATGGGAATTTGAGAATTTGTAAAATAGAAATTTCTCTTAGAATATCGGTAAAAAGGAATGTTTAGAAAATAAGAATACAGTTTTCTATTACTCAGGATGAATAAATATCTTCTTTAAATTTCCCTGCCGCGCCTCTGTCTTTGGCATTTGTTGGGCCTAGCTGACGCATGCGTCTATGCAGCGAAAGCTGACGAATCTACTGTTTGGCTCTAGAATAAGTGTGTTATATATATATTGTAGCTTGAGAGATAAAACGTCATGTATCCTTTTGCTCAATAAATTAATTCATGAGCCCTTGTACCTTTTTTTCATACAAAATTATAACAATAACAAATTATAGTAAATAAATCAATGCATTCATCAAACATTTCTGAGAATTGGAGTAGGATTTTATCCAGAATTATTCATATCAAGAACAAGAAAAATTTACCCCGAAGAATATCGGCTGAAAATTGTGGAGTTTATTCATATTGGTATTACAAAGAATGGCATCGTATTCTATAAAATAGGCAATAATTTAAAATACTTATGACAAGTAAAATCACATGACATCGTCGTGAGAGATAAAGGAGCCAACATTGGTGACTTACCCTCAAAAGATGTAAGTGAAGCAATATGCGGGTTTTTTTTTTTTTATCAATAACAATCCCATCAAACTCAGAGCGAAATAAATATAATTTGGAGTATATATAAGCGGAAAAAAATTGAGAAATGTAGGTTTATTTTCAAGAGAACGTCAAAATAAAAGGATATTCATAGTAATTATTTAGCAACTAGATAGTCTATATAGTAATCGATCACTGACGAATATTGAGAATTGTGTTTAATATTTACGTATAAATGAAAACTCATGAACTCTGTAAAGTTTAGAATATCCTGTGATCGTTATAATTGATTGATAATTATTATTGTAATGTGGAAAATCACTATGTATACAATATTTCAGGAATGGAAATTAATCTTTTTAATTGAACATGAGTCATTTTTATTTTTATAAAAAAAAACCGAATCTACCCATTTTGAGGATAAGAACATATAAAATGGCATAAAGTATACATTTATTAGTATAAACTGGGTTGTTCATTAGTAAGTAAAACTGTGAAATGTTGTAATTAGCATTCGAAATTAACAAAAATATTTTTATACAATTATTTGAAATAAATGCTATGATTAACAGGATGTATAATTAGAACATAATATGAGCATACAGAATGGGAAGTTAGTCTTCGAATAACACTCACAAGGTAGATCGCTAAGTTACACAAATTTAATTTTAGAAAAATATGTGTAATACATTCTCTAATTGGATGGAGAGAAGCAAGTTAGCTCTCAAGTTCCATAAAAAAATATTCCTGTAACAGTCATATGTTTTTAAATATGAAAATAAATAAAAATTCTTTTTTCTAGTTTTTATCAAATAATCGAATTTGGTTCGGTGAAAAATACCTCAGTTGAGTCATAGATATCAGAAATATGTTTTATTTTGATATATTCCCCTTGTGGATTGTACGGATTTGAGAATATTTTTTGGGCATTTTGATCCATTACAATGTTGAAAAAGCCCGATTGCTTTTTGTAGAGAGAGAGAATTGTTACTTTTAATTTATAAATATAATTAATATATTTACAGATTTTTACTGAATTTATAAATTAATTTTTTGACGTTATATTCGGTCATTTTGAAATACGTTTCTTGTCAATTTTTCGTTTTTATAGTATTTTAAAAATTATTTTTAACAAGTGGTGTTTCCGTGTCACCACAATCCTGTTCTAGACGTGGAATAATTGATGCACGAATATATTACTTGCTGCTATGTGAAAATACGAAGATTAAAATATCAAATTCTAGTTCCAAATTTGAAATACCACATACCTGTAATTTTGAACACAGTTAGATTTTGGAAGGGGGGAAAATATCGCAAAGAGAAAATGTAAAATTGATAATTGTAAATTTGTCAGCGGATCAGCATCGCTATCGTTGTAACTGACACTAACTATGTCGTTCAAGCCTATGTAGACTTAAAAAAATAAATCTATAGTATAATTTATATACACTCCACCACTTTAATTTACTTGTGAGTTCTTATTTTCTCATGCACTTAACAATGTTGTTAAATAAGAATCTTTTATTATTTTTTTCTTTGAGAAACTGATAAATATTTAAGATGTATGGGGTTTATATGCAACAATTTTAAATCTATTTTTATAGACATTTAGTTAATTTCATTTTGCATTAGTCATGAAAAAGATGCAAACGCCCTTTTCGTTGGAAGCTGAACTCTGTTACAAAATGTCCTTGCCCTATTAAACTGCTTTAGCCATTGATTTCGTGTTCTTCTTTTAAATCTTCGAGTGGAATAGCGCTACAATATTAAGCAATTAAAGAAGAAATTAAAAACAAAAAAAAATTAAACATGTTATTGAGTTTTATCCAGTTTTGTAAGAAACTAGTAATCTGGAATATCTGGTGAAACTAGAATTTTTAACAATGCAAGGTAACACCGATTTTAGTGAAAAAGAGAAAAGAATTTTGTTTAAAATAAATTACCTCAAACAAAAAGATTGTGTGCCTTTATCTTAAATGCAATTAGGTAACAATATACGAAAAAAATCAGGTCTTTTATACGAGGATTTAACACTGAACATGTTCAATCCTTCGACAAATTTAATGTTATACGAAGATTTTATAAGGAGACAAAAGTGTTGTAGGTGTGTCCAATTGGTAGTCACCTAACTAACTCTAGATATGTCAGATGATAGGAAATCAGCACTTAAACACAATTAGTCATTTCAAGAAACCACAATACTATTTATTAACATAAAAAAGTTAACACAGAAATTAACCTTAAAGTTAACACAGAAATATCAGCAGCCGAATTGACCAGCTAATTGAAAAAAGTACCCGGTGTCAGAAACTAATGATAAGATAGAGGTTTAAGGTATCCTCTTTATTTAGTTATTATAGAAGAATAAATTCACTTCTTTGTGTGCATTCGATTGTTCACAAACATGACCGTTCATTTATCCACAACTGCCGACACATTCTCGGTGGTCAGTGTGCAAGGATCGTAAGACGTCATAGAGTAATTAGAAGGAAAAATAAGGAATTCAAAGTAATGACTATAGCGAAATTATCAAAACATTTTAGGCGCTTCACTTTCTACCTCAAGTATACAAAGAAGGAAATTAAATTGAGGGGGAAAGAATACTTTTGGAACTTGGTAGGATGAAGTAACCAAAATGGCACTAATTCAAAAACATGTTTAATTTGACCCTATTTCTACAATGTGTTTTAATTCCATTTTAATCCTAAAAAGACTTTGACAGAAATCTTATTTCGCAGCAGAGTATCTTATAAATGAGAGCAAATTCACTTCAAATCCATAGACATTTTATTTAACAAATCTTCCACAGAAAATTTCAGATAATCCCGAATATACGATCCTTTCTTTCATCTACAAAAACATTTAAATATAAAAGGAAGGGTTTTAAAACCCAGATTAAATTAAACAAATAATTTTTTCTTTCAAAGTTTTCGAAAGAACATATTTAAGCACCAAATGCGATAGCATTTTTTTGAAATAGTAATTATTCAATTAAATATAAGAATTAATGCAAACGATATTATGACAACGGAATGGAAATTTGATTGACTAAGTATTAGCCAGAAAATTTATTGAGAAAACACTTTATTTTAAAAAGGGATTGGGTGACTATTTTGTCTTTGACTGAAACAATAGCTCCTTGAGGTGACTAATTTATTTTTTGAATACTTTACCCAAAAAACAAAAATATGCTCTCCTTTCTACAAAAGAAAAAAAATTCTTAATTTATTGGCAGACTTGAAATTGAATTTTCACTTGAAAACTTTATTCTAATAAATAATAGGCGAATTAATGAGTATAGATTTGATTGATTTTAATAATCCATTTATTTTTAAAAAATACATTCGCATAAGTATTGTATGAAAAAATACTGTAAGGACGCATTTTTTGAAGAGAAAGTAAATTCCAAATTAAATAGAATGTGTGTGTGAAAAGGGAACTTATATCTAGGAGGAACTCTAAAACTTTACGGTATTCAAATTGTATTTTGAACCTAGATTCCTTTGTGATTCCTTTGTGACAAAGTTCTTTTTGTTCTAGACCCTAGATCCAAGAGCTCTTCTTCTAGATTTAGTAAGTAATAGCTGGCTTGTCGAAAAATTATTACTGTTATTAAAAAGTTTCTCTTCAAACTTAGTACCTTACATTCATTTCCATCGTTAAAACCATCCCAGTTCTTGTAAGGTCCACTCTTGTTTTCATTAAGACATTTTGTATTTCATTTCTTTCGAGAAACCCATGTTTATTCCAGAGGTTATATACATAAATAACTAATCAAAATGAAATTCAATTTCCAGTTTTTCGAAATAAAATTCCTCTCTAACGAAAGATACAACAAGGATTTAATTTAATTAAGTTTAAGCAGTGCGAAAGACATATTGTTATTCATTTATATAGTTTTCTAATAGTAAATTTAAGAAAATTATGATTCGTGAGTCTGGATTTAGATATCGATTAAATAATAGTTGTACAACTTACACTCAACCCCATCAATTATATTTGACTGAATTCTATTGTCCTCAAATAGATGGGGGGTTATCCTACTCAAACTGAGAACTGTGAGTACCTTTTGTTCATTGATTGGCTTTTCGTTTTTTTAACGTTGCACACAGAAACATCATGAGGGTTATCGACGACGGCCCAATCAAGTGACGAAGATAATGCCTGAGTTGGTACTTGATTCTCCAAACTTCAGTACCACTCAAAGGGGAGGAAAATTGAAAAATTAAAAAGCATTAACCCAACCCGATAGGTATTTTATGGAATCAAGAATCGACGGATACAAAACGTCCTGTATGTGTTTACAACCATGACTATTCGGCTACGGAGGCCGCAATTCGTTTTCCTGAAACAAAAGAACTGCAAATTTCCCTTAATCTCTTAATGTAAACTTAGATCAGAAACTTATTCAGAAATTAAACAAAAAAGCCCTGGAATAAAGCTTAAATCTCATGCGATATGATTGCAAAATGTGTAACTTTATTTTTTTCATATCTTTTCTTTCGCAAATAATCTCATTAAATGAGGTAATTCGAAACTAACTCCATGATGTAACTGTGTTCCTTTTAATTGAAAGCCAAATTATGCCAGAGAGAACCATAGTAAATAGATCTTCCTGTTGGTTGAAATAAGAGAAACTTGTTTATTTCGACTTGCACTCCAAAATCTCTCTGCTTGCGAAGCTAATATGACATCGATTAAATTGAAGTTTCCTAACTCTAATGATGATCATTAACTGAGTGATAAGATTACAAGAGGCTTATCATTTTGTCCTAGAAAAGAATAATGAGAAATCTGAAGGTAGCGGTAGGTTGCTTCTAAATTATCAGACTTTTGGTTTTCTTAACAATCATTTTCATATCTTATTTCGTGGGGGGTTTTACGGTAAATGAACGTGAATGTCTTACATTTGTTATCATTGTTGTTATTATTCAGCATTTATTTGTTTTGATTCCGGCTTTCAGTAAGGATTTATAAATATACGATTTTATTTTTAAAGATTAAAGGAAATTATGTTGTAGATTGTTAACATTCAAAAATATTTAGTGAAACATGTGTGCCAGGAACGTTGTTGTAATACTGAAAAAAAGTTTATTAATTTAGGTAGACTTTTTTTTTCCATTTTCTGCTATAGCATCTTTCGTGTTTGAATCTTTCCATATTGAAGCTGTTATATATATTATTTTCATAGCTAAATTTTTTTAACATCGTGAAGCGTACAAATAAATTAGATAAAAATGTATTCTATGAAATAAACAGTGTCAAAATATATTGGGATTTTAATCAGTTAATACAGAGGAATAAATTCTAAAAAGGAAGCAACAAAATAAAATGCTGTTGTGCGTGTTTGTGAATGATTTAAACAAGTAGAATTTCCAATTATATATTTGGGCTATTCAATTTTTAGGTGAAAAATATTTTTTTAATATTGCCATTATAATCATTCTAAAATTACTTATAGAAAACAAAATAAATTCCAGTAATTTATTATTTTTTTACTTTTCTTCAGTATAGAGTACAAATTATTATTGTAAAGATTTTGAAATAGCATTTTGAATTAGAGAGGAAGAGATAAAAATGAGCAGCTTATTAAAACTAAATATAAAAAGGAACGATTTCAGAAGTTTAACTAGATTGTAACAATTTTCATTAAATATTTAAACCCAAATTTTGCAGAAATTCGAATCTTAATCATCAAAGGAATCTGGAAATTAAGAAAATCAGTCAAGAAATGCATTCAGAGTTTCCAAAGCCTTGCAGCGCCATCTATGGGAACTAAATTGAAATTATGAAATCTCGGTCTAAGTTAAAATCGCCATTATTGCAAAAATTTAATTTTGTACTTATACTAACTCAATTTTATGATTTGCAAAAAAATTGATTAATTTTAACTAAAAAGTTCAAGTGGTATTCAAGTAGGAAATGAAAAAATAACCCTCAAAAAATTATCGAAACATGTTCTTTGTTTTTAATTTTACTGTTTGGTTTTTACTTTTAAGATTTTTTTTCTTTCCGAATTTGATCCTTTTTAAAAAAATTTTCGTATTGAGGCTTGTCACATAAGTTCTATAAATATGAATTAATTAATATCTATTCAAAAGAAGGTTTGCCTCATTTTTTTTTTTTTTTTTCTAATTTATATTTATTTTGTATTATTTTAAATTTCATTTCTTTAAAAGTCGTATTTTCAAAAAAAATCACCGATTTCTTTAGAAATGATGCCTTCAAAGATGCAATATAAATCGGTAATTTGTTATACATAGAAAAAGTTTAATCCTAAAGGGAAAAAGTACATTTTTATAAATGAAGTTAAGTATAATGCACGATTTTGATAGTTTATAATTATCGTGTTGGTCTTTCAGCAGTTCTGATACTGTCAAGAGGCTAAGGATTCATAATTCGCTTTTAAACTTATTTTTCGTAAGAAAGTTTCTCATTTTTCTTTGCAAAATTTTATAATCTATAACAGTCAGTAGGAATGCAAGTCTTTGATGCTTATTGCATTCTGATTAAATTACTTATTTTGCGATGCAATCTAATGATTTAAGCCAAAATTAAACTTAAATATATATGGGTGGATCAGAATGAATATATATCACATTAATTTATTTTGAGATCAAATATTCAAGCAATGTGCCCCATTCAAAGCTAAAATAATTTCCACACATAAACGTGTTTCATGTGATTATAAATGACTACAATGTAGAGATGCATTTTTTAAGATAATAATAGAAAGTTTAGCTCTAATTTTAACAAGATTCATTTCTAGGTACCGGGTATCGATATCTTTTAACAGAAGTATGATTTTATTGATTTATTCTGATCATAACTTCCAGAATAAGGTTGTCTTTGCCAAACGTTAAGATTTAAAATTCAAACTTTGAACAACATTTCTGGCAAAATAATACTCCAATATTATTATCATATTTTGACTTTGATATCATATACAGAGCAGCATATTTTAGTATATTGCTCTTTTTTATTTGAATCATTCCGTACTTGAGAATTTTGGATCGGAGATATGGATTGTATTCGAAGAAAATTGAGGATACAAATATTTTTTTTAAAAAAATTCTGATTTATTTTATTCCAATATCACTTATTCTAAATTAATCCATCAAAATATACAAAACATTTATGCATAAAAAAAATGGACCTCAATTTTCACAACAAAAAGCATCAAAGAAAACGATAATGCAAGTGTATTAGAGAAGACAATAAATTATTAAAGCTATCTCTAACATTTGGTTCAAATACTGAAATTAAAGCAAACTAAATTATTCAGCGAAATATATCTTACGAAATATGTAACTATTGTTACCATGAATTAAGAGAAAACTGAAATAAATGTTTATACAGTGTTAGCGTCTGTACAAATATGCTCTAAAAATAAGCTATATGCGACGTTTTTTATTTATTATTCCAAATGTCCTTTAATTTTATGTATTGAAATAAAAAGCATGTTTATTGCTGCTTCAAATTTTAAACAAGCAGAGCAAGAAACGAATATATTTTTAAAGTGTCATTAAAACTAATATTACAATTCAGGTATTTTTACTTAAAATGTTGTTTTTAGTATTGAGTCTTGAAAGTATTTTTTCTGTTGCGTCCCTATTATGTGAGAGAGATAGAGAAGGTTTTCCATCATTTTTTTAATTTGTAGGTGATTTTTCAAAAACTTTTAGAGCATTTCTATTTTGATTTTTATTTGAATTTTTAGGAATTTTCTTATAATTTTATATTATTTTTTCAGAGTTTTAAAAATATATTTATTGAGTCATGATCATCAAAGCTAAAAATAATTCAGTTTTCTTTTTGGCGATCGGCCGTATTCGAAAATATTTTGATTACAATCAGGGCTGAGATAAATTGATAATTTTGTGTTGCAAATATTATTTTCGAAAATTGATAATATACGTTATTATTTTTTGTTATATTTTTTCTAGCTCTTTTAAGGCCTTTTGTGGGGCACTTTAATGATTTTATTCCTTTTTTGGCTTTTACTAACTAAAGAAATTTAATAATTATCGTTCAAAAATAGTTGCAAGAATCTATTTCGCGCAACTTCATTATTGCTCAATTATCTTTCAGTTTGAATTGATCCATGAAATTTATTCTGCATAGCTTACGATCAGTAGATATTTTTATACCCGGATCCCCGCTAATAAGGATGGGCTCAATACATTTTAGGCTATTATTTCAGTCAAGGAGAGTAAAAAAAGGAGTTTTGGCTCGCTGAATGTTTCATATATTTATTTGCAGGTTATATGCAGAAAATAGAAATAAGTCTTTTAATAAAACAATATGTTAGTATTTTTGTATTGTAATTCAGAGATCAGAGCCTTCAATTATATTTTTGAATTTTACTATTAATTTTAATTTAAATATTTTTTTATGCAATTCGAGAGAATAAGAATTTTATCGTTCCTATTGAGAAAGCAAAGTGAGTATACATTTTTTTATTTCTTAATGTAGTTATTCAAGCAAATTCATGAATTCATCTTCTATGAGCTCTTAATATTTTTAATAACTACACAAATGGGAATTGTCATTAAATATTTGTATTTTACGAATATTCAAAAGTGGATTACACCTGTAAAATTTTCATGTAGTGCGATTCACGTGAAATTTTACAAATTAGCGTTTTATAGTGACAAAAAAGGTTCTTCTAAAAAGTATTAAATCCAGCAATGTTAAAATAAATCATAATTTCGGGAAGAGCATCAATGAAACTCTTATATTTTCACCTAATGCATTTTTAAAAAATAAACTAAATGAAGTTTTAATTGAATTTTTTTCTATACATTTGGAGATTAAATAATTTTAGGAGTGACGCATAAAAGCGAAATTGGATTGATAAAATGGATCAACTTTCGACTTTTGGAGTATCAGATCACTTTTCAATTTTTAGCCACCCAAGGAGCTATTATTTTAGTTGGATTCAATTTTAATTACATTTAGCTTAAATATATTCAAATTAATAATTTACCGTTTGGTTTAATTTTAATTACATATAGCTGATATAATATTCAATTTATTAATTTATCGTTTCCTATAATTTTAATATCGAGAAAGTTTACTGTTGTCCATTTCTTGATTTTTCATCGTTTACTTTTCTTATAATTAATTGCGTAATTTAATAATAATTACAAAAAAAAGCGCACCTTGGGTGGTTAAATCTGTTCATTGCAAAATGTTGCACAGAACTTTTTCATTTTTTTTCATTTATTATTTTCAATTTATTTGTTTCACAGAAAAATTTATTTTAATCATACTACCAATGTCACACAATTGTATGTTTAATAAATAAACAAAATTACATTTGCAAATAATGACATTTTGCCTCTTGAACTCAAAGAATAACTTTCTCTTAGATAATCAGAAAAAATTGTTTATTTGCTCGATGTTATTTTTATATGTCCTTTTTTTTCCAAATGGAAATTTTACTAATCTATATGTCTTGTGGAATTACAAATTAACATCAAATTTATTAAAAGAAATTAAGTACGTTTTCCACATATATCCTCATTATATGTATTCAATACCTAGAAGTAATGAAAAAGTGAAGAATAAAAAAAAAAGTCAGTAATTCCACATTATTGAAATGTTAACAAAGAAAACACTCAAAGATCATTCAAAGCTAAATTCTTGCAATGCACAGAATCGACAAATTTGAAAATTATTTTGACAATATTTTAGTCCTGAACAGTATTGTTAAGGATTTCAAATATCTAAGAATAATCACAAACACCCAAAACTTAAAGCTGAACTACAATTTTTAGCGAATTATTTCAATTTCTTTCCAGTACAACTACTCTATAAAATCTGGCAACAAGTTCATTTTGGTTTGTCAAAGTAATTTTCTTTTTCTTTTTTTTAAACACCTGATGGAATTGAACTAAAACCATTTAATTCGCTTAAAAATGCACTAAAAGATTACACAAATTTTGATGGTTCTGTATCAATGCCTTGTAAATATCTTTTCAAACCACGAAATACCGGTCAAATGACAATTAGCGTATCAAATATAAGTATTATTCTAATGAGAGAAAAATTTAAAAAATTATAAAACAGTTCTTTTTTAAAAAACATACACAAAAATGCTAAATATATCATGATAAACTAAACAGAGTTCCGGTCAATTCTTTTGTTTAATCCAAAATATCACTGTTAATTCTATTCGTTTTAAAATTATTATGAATATTAAAACGAATCACTGTTTTAACAATTATTTTTAAAGACTTGCAGCACGAAGGAATACTTACGTTGCTCTCCTTTAATTTATTCAAAATGCTCAAAAACTGAAAACAATAGCAGTATGAAAAACAAACTTGTTTTTTTCCTGGGTTGTGTTTCAAATAATAATACGGTTTTTTAATAGGCATCTATTTTCATGAATTCCATATCAAATTAAATGTTTCATTTCATCCTCTGATCGAATTCGTGCTATTGTAAATTTGTGAATTCGTGTTCAATGTGTATTTTTATTTTCTTCTTTTAAAATAAAGAGAAGTTTATTTATATATATAGTGGCTCCCAAAAATGAGTACACATAACCTTTCACTATCTTTCCGGAAGGTTTAAAACATTGTTATTAAATATTTACTTAAGTTTAATACTTATGAGAACAATTTTAATCACACATTACAAAATGAACTAAACTAAAAAAAATAATAATAATAATAATAATACTTTAATTAACAAAATTTTTACTTCAAAGCTCCAAATTTCAGAATTACAAAATTGAATAAAAGTTCTATAAGAATTGCTATTCTGGTGCCACTATTTTTTGTAATGAATCAATATAAAATTTTTGCTTTTTTTTTAAACACTAATATTTGATTTCTGGGGGAGAGGGGAATGAAATTGAGCTCAAGAATCGCGAAACTAATATTTAAATTTTGAGAATTGTCATTTCAATGTCTGTTGAAATTAAATCTCTACTTGACACTGCAAAAAAATTCAACTCAATCACGGATGCGTACAAAAATTAACCCAGAAGTATAAAAAATTTTGGGAATTACAAATAAACCTAGAAGAGAGAAAATAATCAGTTGACGATCATTCTAGAAACATCATTCTAGAATTATGAAAAATTCTAAAGTGAGCGTTATAAAAATTGCCTCTTTTCTTCTTCCATAGCAAATAGTACATATGTTCCATCCGAAACAATTCAAAAAGTACTGCGAGAAGCAAATTATTATGGTCGCGTAGCTAGAAAATATTCTTCACTTCCAAAGCAAAAGTAGAAAAAAATATTACATTTGTTTAAAATCATATTTGAAAGCCTCAATTTTCCTTGAATAATGTAGTATTAAGTGATGAAAGCCAATTCATTGTTTTTTGAAGTGAAGACGGAAGCCTAACTCTGAACTACTTTCCCGATACGCCATCCTCACTGTCAGGCATAGCGATGGTTTGGTTCTGCAAAAGGAGTAGGAAAATCAATTTTTATTGAAAGACTCATAGTCAAAATACTTGGATATTATGAAGAATAATATATCCAGAAATTAGGTTAAGGATCACATTATATTTTTAAAAAAGAAAACGAACACAAATCATACAGTTAAAATTGTTAAGCTAAAAAAAATTATTGTACAATTGCAAAATGCATTTGCATATACAACCTTTATCTCTTGATCATATTGTGATCGAAAACTTATGACCTCAGTTGGAAAAATATGATCAAAAGTTTAATAATGTGAACAAAGAATACTTACAAACAGTATTACAAGAAAAATGAGCAAAAATGTCCAGTGAAACAACACAAACCTTTGAAATCAACGCACTCTGTTTGGAAGGTGTTCTGAATACAAAAATATATGCAACTAAATATTAATTTACTTTTTTATAAAAAAAATTAAGAAATTATAATAGTTGTTTTCTCAATTTGTAACTTATAGAAATCTAACTTTTCTAAAAATTATGGTAATTAAAATATTATCCATTAATCGTTTTTGTTTCTAAGTCTTTTACATTCCTTTACATTTCGTGATGTACATTTTGTTATTTCTGTAAATGTTAAATATAAATGGGTATTTTAGTAATATTTTCTACGTCTTTATATAAGAAGGAAAATGAGTGGTGCATACCGAATATTTAGAACCCATGTATGAATCGATGCATCCCTCAGTAGAATGCACGTCCTATTCTTCACCATTTTTCAAATATTTCATCATTTGCTAAACTTTGTATTAAAAAATTGATTGTTTGCTTTATTAAGCTGGTAATACCATTACCCTTTAAGAATAACTATGTGGCTGATGTAGCCTAGTGGTCAAGATCGCGGACTCGCAACCGACGTTTCTCGTGGAGTGAGGAGCTCGAGCCCTGCTACCACTGAAGGCCCTATAGCAGGGCTGATGCACGTTAAATTTTTCGAAGCTTAAAGTCCTCCCGTTCGTGTGGTGGGGAAGTTAGGAGAGGTAAGTGCTTGTTAAGGTGTCGTCCTCGTTACTTAACCGTTGTTCAAAATTACGAAATTCGTTGCCATTAACCCTCGTGTTGCTTCTCAGAGTGACTTCAGTAAACTACCACAATCACATAAAAACTTCTAAAATGAATTGACTATTCCATCGATATCTTATCGTAACATTCAAAAATGCAAGCTTCTCCGGAATTAATATTTCTCTAATTTTTAACAAAAAAAAAAAATTAAACCAGACGATAAAATATCAGAACGGACAATATTTTTTAAAGCTAAACATAATATTTTGTTCAGATGTTAAAATTAAAGCAATCGATAAATTATTAAATTGAATGTATCGTAAGAGAAATGTAATTATTATTTTGTCCTAAAATAAAATTAATAATAAATTGAAATTGTTTCTTCTAATATCATTTTGAAATATGTAATTTTTTTTTTCTGTTAAGTTCTCGAAAAGGTAGAATTATTCAAAATGAGTATTAATTAGCGTAAAGTAAATGTACTTCCGAGCCCCAGGTTCCACAGTGGCAATTACGTCAAGAAAGGAAAGTACCTTCTTCAAGCTCAAAATGCATTTTTATTTTCACGAGCAAAACATTCCAAAGTACAGAAACATTGCTAATGGTAACAACAAAATGAATAAAAACAGACGATTCTGCCATAAAAATCAGTTATTAAATTAAATATTAAAATAAGAGCAAACAATAAATTATAAAGGCGAACAATAATAATCTGTTTTGATATCAAAATAAAAGCAGACAGCATCGTAAATATGCTTTAAAAAACAAATTGTTATTATACTAATCATAATGTTAATCTTTTGAACCTAACACCATGTATCCTTTATTTCACTCCCACGCATTTTTGTTCACGCCATTTTCTCAAAACAACAACATAATAGCACGTGTTAATAAATCTTTACAAGTTTAAGAACAGTTAGTGTGTTCCTGTGTTGCTGACGGTTCGACAGTTCTCATCTAGAAAGTATATCATAGGATTAATATGTTTTGGAATTTAATGATTGAAAACAGTTAATTTTTTTTATTCGTTTGATGAAAATATGCCTCTAAACGCACTTTTAATGTTCTTAAATTACAGCCGTGAATATTTTCTTTCAAACATTTTATATCTGAAATCAGAACATTGAAACAAAATTATGGATTCAAGTTTAGAATACCGTTTAAGAACAGGTGATGCCAACTATGTTCTTGATTACAGGGCTGAAATTCGCATTGAATATCATTATATAATAAGTAACCAATGACTTAAACTATATGTTAATTTGATTTTGAGTTATTTTACACACATTTTTTCAATTTTTGTTTACATAACTATTACTTGGAATTATAAAATTTATTTTTTCACATACTTCAAAACTTTATTATTTTGTTAGAAACCAACGAAAAGCTAGCTCACTAAGTCCATTCCGATAGGAGGTCAAAGCCCAACTGGAGTAAGTACTCCAACAAACTTAGTCCCATTATTTTGTGTGTTTATTTAAAGTGTAGTGATTAAAAAATTAATTTGTTATTCAAAAATTAATGATCCTTGATCATGCCTTTGATAATTTAAAAAAATTTTATGGAGCTCTTGGAACAAAAAGATGCAATGAAAAGAAAACGCGATAAAAATGCAATATTTACATACCAAAAAGACATGTTTCTAAAATAATAAATTATTTATAATGAAGTTCGATTTTATATTAAATTTCATCAACATTTGTTGACCATTGAGGTAAAAATACCCATCCATATTTTTATTAACTCTGAAAGGTTTGCTACATTTATAATTTGATCAAATAATAATAATTACACAATCATTTATTTCTATCCACATGTAAAAATAATAAATATACGAATATTGGACAACGCTAATATCTAATGACAAGTACCTACATTTTGCGAGAAATAAAAAAAGAAGAAAAATGTCGAGATATAATATAATCCAATGAAATGATGAAAATTCCCACTTTGGGGCAAAGGCTAAAAGATAATTGTAATTTCATATTTAATAAGTTTTAGGTCCCTAATTCTCTTAATTTCCACACCACAGTAAACTGAAAATTTTGAGCTTCTTCAAATTTAATGTGTGCCTGCCCCGTTTCCGGACGGTCTTGGGAAATGATACAGGATTCCATAGTCCTTAGGTTGCAGGTTCGTTACCTTACTGATCAGTTATCATAGCTTCATAAATAGAGATTTTATTTAACCCTTAACGCTTGATATTTATTATAATAATATTTACCAACAGATCGAGGAGTGTAAGGTTGAATCATTACAGTTCGTGCATAATAAGAAGTAAAAATAAAGATACATGTGAACCTGGATTAAAGGAAAGGAAGTTAAGAAAATATGCGAGAAAAGTGAACTTATAATTCTATATTGCTGAATTAATTTTTATAACCTTTCATAGAATGAAATTTTTCAAAACAGTTATCTGATTATAACAAAGGGGCTCTAAGATACGTTAAGGTATATATATTAATGTTTGTTTGCATCTTGCAACTCGATAATCTTTTTTCATTTCCAGAACATAAAAATGTAGAGCTCCATCAAATCGTTTTTCGATCGTGCAACGTTGACCTACGGTTTCCTTTTGTTACGTAAATGTCCTCTCGATTGGTTAACCAAGCATCTTATAAAGTTTCAAATAATTTATAAGCTGTTTCAAATATTTATTTACATACCTCTTTGCTCAAAAATTGAAAGCATTAATTGCGCAACACTCCAACTTCCTATATGTGTGTGTGTGTGTGTGTGTGTGTGTGTGTGTGTGTGTGTGTGTGTATTCCTCAGCGAAGCCTTTGGAGCGTTAATATAAAAATCAGTACATTAAAGGTAACAGTAAGCCTTCGAAGAAATTTTTTGAATAAACCTAAATTTTGTTTACAAATGTATATGTTACTTCTTTTATGGGGCTTCAAAATTAGAAAAATATGCAAGAAAGTGTTGTTAGTGCATAATTTTACAGTCAAAAGGGCCTTTTATACAAATTAAGCAAAAATTAAAACTTTCTGCAAAACATGGTAACTCAAATGAAAATAAATATATTAACATTTTGTACGACGTTATCTAGAGAATAGACTATTATTTTGATAATAAAGTCCTTACGTAGGAAGCCATGGTAGTTTCGAGCTCTGCAAATTGAAATTTTCTTTAACAAGTCATTGTAATTTTCACTTTATTGCAGCATAAAAATTCTTGTACTCCTTATAGATTCTGAAGAATCGTCTGTTCTATGTAAACGTATATGAAAAGCATATTTGTGAAACTTTCGGTTCATTAATGTATAACACTTTCAGATATTGAGTTTTACAGTAATGAAAAATGCCGTTTTTAGAGCCTTTTTCTGATCAGAGAAATTCATGACCAAGTAATATTAAAAAAAAACTGTAATTTAGTTTCTAAATAAGATTGAATCAAAATTCAAACATATTTTTCAAGATAAAAAAATTAGTTTCGTTATGAAACCAAATTTTTTTTTTAAAAAAAAAATCGATATATTGACCAAAAATTGTATTTTGAAGGTATACTGTTACCTTAAAAGAAATAGTAATCATTAAAAATATAAAAAATAAGGCGTAAAACAAGGAACAAAATGTAAGTTGATAATATTATACTAGTATGTGGATTAAATAACTCTTGAAAACTCCCAAAGCTTTGAACAGGAGTTGCAGCTTATTTACAGAAATGAAGAGAAAATCTAAATTAATTTTACATTGACGCCATTTTGATGTCGTTGGCGTTATGTTTTTCTTTTATAATTCCTACAACCGTTCTCAAACCTTTACTTTTTTTTCTATTTGAATACAGAAAAGTGCATCCGAAAGAGCAAAAAATACTGCAGAATTACATTTTTGTCCAATTATCAAAAATATTTTTACCCTCATTTTAATGATTCGTCTCTGGTTTTTCTGATCATTAAAAATATTCTAAAATATTTTCAAAATTCGGAGGAGAAATGTTATTCATCAGAAACTTTCTTTATTTTTTGCTCTATCAAATGCCTTTTTTCTGCTTTCATATCAATAAAATAGTTTAGATTTGAGAACTGGGTAGAAAAAATTCCATACGATTAACATCACGTTCACGAAAACAAAATGGCTGGTAGACTAGAGCCTTTAGAGGAGGATCTTATTTTCGAAAAGGAGTGTATTGTTGGGATTTTTCGGTACATTAGCCTCTAGGTTTTGCCATCTAGTTGGCCTTGTTAACACTATCTTCAGATCAATACAATAATTGGAATACATTTTTAGGTATTTTTTACGAGTTTTCGGTCTCACCGGAAACACATAGGGTGCAATTCATTTTTTCTTAAAAAAAAAAAGGTATTTCCGGAATATCCTAACAAAAGGATATAAAAAACTGGATTCTATGGTTAGGATGTTTTCAAAAAGTGCAGTAAAGTAAAAAAGATGTGACGGACTCTCTTACGGGTGAAAGATTTTGCTTCATCGATCCCCTCCGAGCAAGGTCAGTCACGCAAGATCCCTATTTGTCATCGCAGAGTTTCCCTCTTCCGATTTCACTATTTTCACAACTGACTGCTCCCAAGTACCAGAGGATTCAAAAGGATGGAGACATCTGCGTTCACCTATCGAGGGAAGATATGCTGTGTACATTTCATACACTCTGCAAGTCTAACAAAAGGAATATATCCCTCCCAGATAGTTGAGGGTTTTCTCTGTCCACCATATTGAATTCAGTAACGAGAAGTGGAAGTTTTACTTACATCTGTTAATTTTTAGTAGCTATATTTATTTGATTGAATTTATTTGATTAGAACAAGAAACTATGAGAGCGATCTCCTCATAGTTTCTTGTTCGATTTTGTGAGCCATGATGTTATCGCGTTGCGTCTAACTTTTCGTTATTTCTGTTTCGGGTAACTCTCATTTTGATACAGGGTGGTTATAATTAAACATACCTTGTAAATAACCTCTTGTAATTAAAACGAGTAAGTGAATTTTTATCAAATTTGGTATGCGAACAACATACGAGACACACTCAAGAAATTTTTAAAAAAAAATCAGTTAAAAAAATGTCGTGTAATTAGTGCTTTTTATGGGAAAATTAATGTGATTCTATCTATTAATGTGATTTCATTAATGTGAGTCTATCTTAATAAGGAAGAGGACCACATGTGATGCATAAACACTTAGAACAATTCAGACCAAGATTTATAAGCAGTAAAATATAGGACGACCATGGGCTCAAATAAGAAAAAATCCTGGAATCTGGATACGTGCAAGGAAGAGGAAGCGTTGTGTAAAAGTTTTACTTAAAGAATCTGATTTATCGTGGAGGTATCGCGACGTGGGCCGACCTGAAGAACTCCCTTCACGCTTCGCATGCAAAATATCACACCAGTTACAATCTGTTGTTGAACACACTGTTCCATCGCCTTGAAAGTTTACAGGTATACGAGATAGTGGCGGCCATTTTGAGAAAATTTCATTACATCATCCTGAATAACAACAGTCGCTACTTCTGATCATAATCTATATCTGTTTCCACAAACTGAGTTTTTTTCTTTTCTCATTCAATATAGGTATAATTTCCTTTCTTTAAATTATGACATGGTAAGCAAAAACTAGTCAATAAATGTTAAAAAAATTTTATGTATTCGGTGTGAGTTATTTCCTTTTTTAAGTCGGACATTTTTCCATACCTAACGCCACCTAATGGACAGTTACGAACTAATTTTAAAAAATAAATTTCTTAGGTACATGACGTGTATAGCACTTGTGCCGAATTAAGAGGCAATCCGCTCTCCAGTTTTAGCTGCAGAAGGCTGCTTAGAGGGGAAGTTAATTATAACTTATCTGTATTTCAGGGAGGAGGGTATCATAAAGTTTTAATTACTATTAAGAAATAACCGAGATATATGGATTAAATTTATTCAGCATAATAATTAATCCTTATATACGTAAAGTTGTAAATTACAACTATTAATATTGATTTGTTTGGTTTCAGGTTGCAATAGAATGAAACAACTCGCAGTATCGTTAAGTTTTAATTATTGTCACAAAGTATTGAAAAAATAATCGTGATAGAAAATTAATTTTTATTTGTTATTCTTAAGCTTTCTCTCTCTCTCTCTCTCTCTCTGTACGTAATCATCTTCTAGAGTTATAAATTTCTCCCAGCGTTTCTTGATCTTTCGAAAGCTTTCATTTTAGAACTCGGAACTCTGACTCAAAATCTGGTAAAAATAAGGGTAGAAATAAGGGTAAATTCTTAAAGATTTGCCATATTTAAATACATTTTAAGTTTAGGGATGTAAGAATAATAATACATAATTAAGAGAACTTTTTTAATTTGATTTCATGTTATGAGTTGTGTATATAGTTATTCCACTGAACTACGTAACATTCAAATGAACTTTTTATTTTTCTGAAAATTGTAGAATAAAAACTATTTTTACTTTTCAGATCATATAATGTTATTAAAAATTATGATGCATGCATTTAAGGCAAAATTTTTCATTAAATATTAACATTTTACCCTATTTATAGCATAAAGCCAAAGTAACATGTTACATTCAAAAACAATTGCGTTAGCCATACATTATACACAAAATAGAAAAAATACCTAATGTTTAATTTAAAATTATATATTAAGTACATGCATTGTAGTCTTAAAGCACAATAAAGGTGTATACATGATCAACTCAAAAAAAAATATACAAGTTCCGTAGAAACAAAGATTTTTTTAATAATACTTGTGAATAAATACTCAAAATTTATTTGTATTCTTGCAATAGTGGAAAAATTGAAGGCAGCAGGAAAAAAAAAAGGAAAAATCCCTAATTATTTAAATTGGTTCCAAAAAATATAATTTTTACAATCTTGTCAAGAATGATATGTTCGAAAATAACGTCCTCGAAAATTTAAAATCTATTACAGGAGTATCAAACCGTATTTGAACTGCGAAATTATTATTTCGGTAATAAAAAATGTGTTCTCTCTCTCTCTTTCTATTAAAAAGAGGAATTAATTACTTTCAAATAATAATTTTTTCAATCCGTAATACGTATCGCTTGTGATCTTATTTGTACAATTTATTCCATTTTAAAATTATCATTAAACAATGATAAATACCATTAATACATCAGAAATATATATTTTAAAGATGTGACATTTTGTTTTTTTGTATAAGCACAAATTTCAGGGGGAAAAGTGTTCTAAGTGGTATTAAGACAAATGTTTCATAATTTTAAGTGCTAACAAAGTATGATTATATTTGAAAGGGGTTTATGTGGATAATATACAAAACTCTTTTATATTCACATTAAAAAGGTTATTATCCTTTTTGTAGGCGCAAAGGCATCCTCGAATTATCAAACAAAAAACTATAAAATATATTCTGTTAACAAAAGTACCTTAAGGTTTTTAGTAAGAAAGTGCATAACACAAAAATTCCGTTTTTAGTTACTTTTATATATGCTTAACGGATTAATTAAAATTTAATATTAAAATGACAAATAAAACTTCGAAAACAAAAGAAATAGACAAATTCATGAATAATAAAATAGTAATAATAGTGGAAATATTAATTTTTTTTTTAAAAAAAACCCGAAACTGATTAGAAAACTTATATTAAAGAAGGGCGCAAACTAAAAACTTCCAAGAAAACAAAATCAAACGTCTCCCTTTCATTGGAAAATTTTGTTGTGTTTGTTTAGTTGATGAGCTGAAGTTTAATATTAAAATGACAAGCAAAAGTATGAAAAGAGAGAGAGAGGAAGTTCGGAATATTAAATAAATAATAATAACAACAAAATAAATAAACATTTTTTTAATAATCTGAAAACTTCTATTAAAGGCTTGGTACATGCGCATTTCTAAGAGAAAAGAAATCAAACGTATCCCTGTCAGTGGAAGAGAACGCTAAAAATAGGCACGGCTAAAGCGAAAATACGGTGATTCTTGGAAGAACCTAGTCCCCGATTTATCGATCGGTTCCCGGTAACTAGCATCACGCTAAATCCCGATTTGTCACTGCGGTGGCAATATGTTTTCCTCGTTGTTTGACACCACAATGCACTGCTGAAGGCAGTTTTCTTTCCACAAGTATACGTCGCAAAGAAGAAAAAAAAGCAGAAATGCATTCTAAAAAATTATCAACAGTTTTAATTTTAGTGTTTTGAAGTCCTTTTACTGCCGCATATTTTTTGAAAATCTAGTATAAAAATCAAAAAATGTATATATTCTTCCAAAGTTTTTCAAAGGACAATTTTAACTACCAAAGATGCTTAAATGTTTTTTTAGAAATATGAAAAATTAAATAATTAAGTATATTTGATATAATTACCAAGAAGTAATTGTCTTAGTAACTTCACTCGTCAAAAAAAAAAACCCAATTTTCATATTATGCTTTTATTAAAAATAAATATCGAAATAAGTGATGCAGTTCCTGATTTGAGGTTGAAACTGTCTTCATTTGAACTTGATGAACATGAGATTCTGTATAGTTTTTACAGATATCCATTGCTTTGGTATTTATTTTCAGAAATCAATCTCTTTATAATCAATATCCAATTACTTCATGACGAAAAGAGTTTTTGCCAAAAATTTCAAAAGATATTTGAACATTTAGTTTTTCCCCCCATTTTTTAATGTCATTAATGCCTATTATGTTCCTAAAATCAGGGGAAATTTTTCAAATATATTTCTCACTATTATGTGAGGAATTGGTTTCAACCATTTCTTGTAACAAGCGAGTTTGATAAAAAAAAAAAAAAAAAAAAAACCCTCATTAATCGGTAAGCTGAAAGTGAGTTTTCAAGTCTCAGAAATAATCCTCATCGTACAGTAAGTTTTCTGTTAATTTCTGTCAGAGAGGCTTACTTAAGGACTGAAATTATCTGTGTTATTAAGAGGCTAATGTTACACTATTTATCTATATTTTACTTTCAATTTAAACGAGATTTGTAATACCAAGAAAGAACTTTTAACCAAAAAACTCGATTACATTTGAAGATTATTGTTTATTTAATCTGATTCGATTAATTTTAAAATTTTGAATATGATCTCAAACTATTAACGTGAAGTAGATAATGTTGTTCACATGAATTTGAATTCAGAAAAATTAAGAATGCGGCCTATCTGAGAACTGTCACTTAAGGGGATCGCAGTTACTTGAAATCAAGATGAATTGAAGTAAATTTAAATGCTTTGTCGAATTCAAAATATCCTTTTTATAGAAGGTATAAAAAGGCTTGTAATATATGTATATATACTTTGTGGATAGTTGCGGGCGCAGTACATGTCCACACACTCTAATAATTACGAATGAAGTGGTAGAGTTTTTTCCCTGTCTGTTTCTCCAGGATTACTAATGAAGTTAAATTAAGGATAATACAGATCCCACAAGAAGAAAGGTGTAGGGATCTTTAGATATTTTACAGGGAGACAGATGGGCTGGAAGGGTATATCCCTATTAGTTCAGAGTGTTGAAAATACTGATTTAAGCATATATGGAAACCGCGAGGTCGCATAAATTAAAAGATCAAAAGGAATGGGATCACGAAACATAATAATGAACGCATTTCTATGGCAGTGTTCAGAACTGGATACTTTTCCTGCAGAAACCAATTGACTTCCACAATGGGACGCTGTTTATTAGAGTGAGCAACGTTAAAAACAGAACGAACTTTAATTAGAGAACGCTTTTTGCTTTCCTATTTTACCAGTGTTGTGTCCTGTAGTGTGATGTGTAACTGAGCTGTTGCACTTAAATTGATGTTTATACATTACAGGGGAGTGCTGATTTTCGGTGCGGCTGATTATTTCATTCTAACGGAGTTTTGTTGCAACTAAGAAGGAATTTATTGCATCAGCTCCCCGGAACGACAGAAAAGGTATGTGAAATTTTGATACTCTTAATGAATAATTACGTACCAATTCTGAATTAAATCGAGAAATAATCAATTGTTTCTAAGCAGACAGTTAAAATATGGGATAAATTAAGAAATTATTTAAATTTAAGGGAAATAATTACACACACACACACATATATATATATAAACCCTTATTTTTAAACACTAAATTTAGTTATTCGTAAGATTATAGTATGATAAAAAGATAGAAAGTAAAAATATTTGAGAATCACTGATATAGAACATAATGTCTAATTAGCATAATCTAGAGTAGAGGCCTATCCTTCATTTTCATAACCCTACATATTTACCACATATAATAATAATCGATGGATTGATTGATTGTTTATTGACGTCGCAAATAGATCAGAGGAACCTCGTAATTTAAACCTCGATCAAGTGACGAAGACGACACCTGAGCTGACACTCCTCTCCAAATTTAAATACCACGCCATCAGAAGGATTTTGAGCACCCACAAATCTAATGTGCATGAACCTCGCTACACATTGGGTCTTAAACTAAATCGGAACTTAATCCCACAGAAGCTACGCTGTCCATGAGCTCATGATTATGATTACTAAGCTACTGCACTAAATGAGTCTAATGAGTTTTTCCTTAAGGCTAGCGTTCTTCTTAGCTTTTTATTGATGATAAATCAGTGTAGTTTGGGTAATGTCTTTAACCCATAGAACCCTTTAAAAAAGATCATGGTCGTCCTATTTATCTTAATCACATATACACTTTTTACAGATACTAAAAACGTATGCATTTAAAATGCGAAAAAGAGAAGTTAAAATTTATTTCACTGCATACTTCACATTAGATTGAAAAATATCACAATATCTGATATTAAAGTTGGAGTTATTTGTTGCGAGAAAATCGTAAGAATAATGGCTAAGATATCTTAAATACTATGACTGCATTAAGAACGATGTTTTCAGGTACCTTTTTAACACTTGAATAAGAAACAAACAAAATTTTATGGGAATAAAAATGATTAACTGGCGGGAAAATTACATAAAAGTTAATTTCGATTTTTATTGTGTGAGCATTTTAATCAGTTTTTTTATGCGGAAATTAATACTCGTATACTATAATAGTTCTTTGTACCACATCTTTGTCACCCATGTAACTCAGTTAATGGTGTTCCTACCTCACATTTTGACAAAAGTAGGAATTTACGTTATATATATTTGAAGCAAATTCACTACGTGGCATTGAAAATCCAACTCCAAGAAGGAGTGGCCATTTGGTTTGGTTTTATTAACATCGCTCTAGAAGCAACACGAGAACTATTGGTGACGGACCTCATAATTTTGAACCTCGGTCAATTGACGAGGACGACACATGAGCTGGTCCCCTTTCTTTATTTTCACACCACGCCAACAGGAGGACTTTAGATCCTGACAGATTTAACGTGCATCAGCCCCGGCCGCACGGCGGGTCCTTTGTGGTATTAAGGCGAGAACCCGCGACTCGACAAAACTGCTAGCCGCGAGTCCACGGCCATGACCACTAGGCTACCGCAGCCACGAAGGATTGGTCAGAAAGTAATGAAATTCAGCAAACTGAGAGAGACAACAACGAACAATAAATGATCTTTATTTCGAAATGATATGCATAATACAGAGCAAGAACAGTGTAAGATTGTAGGACCACCATGGATGGCGATACACGAAGCAATACGTTTAGGTACAGAGTCAGTGAGAGTACGGAGGGCGTCCAGAGGAATGGCTCTCCATTCCTTATCAACCTTTTGCAAAGGTTCATTTCCTGAACGCAGCCTAGCCAAGGTCTGCAAATCACATCAATCCATTCCAAAATGTGTTCAGTTTGTGAAAAATCAGAAGAGAACGAGGGCCAAGTAAGCATTTGTACACCTTACAAGGCACGATGGATGATGCAAGTAGTGTGCTATCGAATCTTATCTTGCCAATAAAGGGCATTCTGAACCTCCTGAGGGATGGGGAGTGTCACCGGCCACAGCATATGAGTCACGTATCGTTGGCCAACATAGTGCCCTGAATACGAACTGGAGGTGACCTGGAATTGTACACAATTGTGCACCAAACCATGATGCCGCGTTGTCACGCGGTGGGCGCTCCACAATTACTGTCTGATTGAACCTGTATCCACATCGACACCACATTCGTACGCGGCGACTATCATTGGAGAAACAGAAGCATGACTCATCTGAGAACACGACCTTGAGCCGTTTAGTCGTCCACATCGCTCGAGCCCGGCATCATTGCAGACGTTGGCGTCTATGTTTTGGGGTTAATGTCAGTCTTCTTAATGGACGCCACGAGTGCAGGCCACTAGCAACCAACGGGAAATGGTTCTGGTCGATATGGGAACATCCAGGGTATCTTGAATATGCAGCAGAATGGAGGTACAATTGGTTTCCGGGTTCACCACTGCTTATCGGCGGATGCGTCGATCCACGCAATCTGACGTCACTCTGGCTGCACCTGCACCCCTCAAACTTGCCACATTTCCTTGTTCCAACCATCTTCGCCCCAGCCAGTGCGCTATGAACGCATCCAGGTATGTATCAGCTGAGATTTGCCGAATCGATCAACCTGTCCTTCTCAGTGCGATCACCTTGCCCCTCGTAAAATCGTCTGTTTGCTGGAACTGCCTCCGTTGACGGTGACCTGACATTCTCGGCTGTCACACGCATCCTCTGAGACGAGAACAATTTTTCTACGATGATTTACTTAGCAGAAATAACGGCACGAAAACTGAACATTTTGCAGATTCCTTCCCTTGTATTTTCTTCAACGTGCCCTGGAGAGCTGCGCATTTCACTTCATTCGCATAACTCGATGACGTGCGTCTATCTTGAAATTTGCATAATTTTCCTGTCATTCTTTCTTGGTGTTTCATTTTAAGTGTCGCATAGTGTATATCTATACTTTTTCTAATAAGATAATTGTTTTTAAACAGTCATTAATAATTATTTATAAACCAAGTCCCTAAAATGCATATAACTACTTATAAGTACAATCAACGAAGTGCACAGAAATTAAAAATGACGATTATATGAGACTATAAATTCATTTGCAAAAAAAATTTACATTAACATAGAATTCGAGTTATACAAAGGTGGCTCAAAAAGTACTTGATTTTGAAGAAAGTTGGCATTGCTAAGGCAACTTAGTGTTACCACTACATACTTCCATCTGTTAAATGGGGTCAAAACAATTTCACAGTTTCATCGTGTTATCGTCGGTATTTTATCTCCAGTGTTTGTGAGACCTGGATTCATCATAATACACCGGAAATTAAACAACTATAAAAATGATGAGTTTCTTCCGGTAAATCTGCTCCAAAGAAGGCGAAGACAGTCTAGTTGGCTGAAAAAGTTACGGTAACGTTGTTTTGGATGTGAAGGATGTCGTACTCATGGGCTTCAGAGGAGAAAAAAGAAAAACGATCACTGCACAACATTACTATGAGGTATTCATTCTCACTTTCTAACACGAGTACTTTTGAACCACCCTCACAATTAAAAACATGACCTTATATAAAGAAATAAACGGAAGAACTTATAATAGCTTTTATGTAATACCTAAAACTAGACAAAACAAGAAAAGTGGTAAGGAAAAATTGACAATTAAATACATTTATAAAGAAAATCGTACTATAATATTTATGTACAATTTAAATACAGCTCCCCACACAAATAAATATAATGACAACTTAATGCTATACCATAATGGCAATCGAATCATTTGGGATTCATGTACTCACTCCGCTTCAAGATAAATGGAATGAAGTTACCCTGGCTCCATTTGTCAATCGATCCGGTAATTACACGGAAAAAGGTGCCATCGATTTGCAATTATCTGGAAAGCACAATAGAGGAAGAGCAGATGAACGGAAATGCGATAAAAATGTCATTCGTATTATAATGTGAGGATATAGCAAGTAAAAAAAAGTTGTCACCTTCATTATTCTTCCAGAGAAAATAATTATTTGATTGTAAAAGCTGTTGTATATTTCCGAATATTTGTGGTTGTTTTCACTTAATAATAAAGTACGAGTATAATACCAAAATTCTGTAAATTTTTTATTGCAGAAAAATGCTTCAGTATTAATAAGAGCGCAAACGATCATATATATATATATATATATATATATATATATATTATATGTGTGTGCGTAACTGTTAATAAGATTGCATGTCAAAAATCAGTATTTTGTGAAGACATCACGTTTTGCAATATTTGCTACTGAACAACGTGGCATCAAATCAAACAGAATTAGAATCTTTACCCGAGGAAGAGTATTCATATCAATCGAGTAAACAAACCAAGGTAGAAACTGTTTTGGGTTGATAAGAAGTCTTGATATTCCGAGCAATATGGACGGGTATTGTCCCGTTGAAATACAATTCCAGGAATGCTTTGAAGGAAAGCTTTGACTTCTGGCTCTAGAAATTATCTGATATATCGGTGGATGTTGAGATTATCCACAATTCTTATCAGCTGTGACAGCCCATGGTTCTCAATGGCGCCATAGATCATAAAGCTTGGCGTTCGCCGGTTTGACGCACTCTGACGTTCACCGATACAGCATCTAATGTAGATGCAGACCTCATTGTAATCTAAATTGAAGTAGGATTTATCCGATAAGAAGATTTGTTGCAAATCAGTACGCCAGGCTCTATGTTGATGTACCTGGGGTGCCGATGGTTTTGATTCAGATGATTCCTATTCAATGGAAATTTTGCACGCAGACTATGGTGCAACAGGCACCGACGAATTGTTGGAATAGATAATGATAAGCCAGTAGCAGTGTTCCAACGTTCTGCCAGCTGCCGAGATGACTCTCCACGGCCGGTCACTGCCATGCGAATGAAGTGACTGTCATCCAGAGCTGACGTAATCTTTTACCGTCCATTGCCAGATTTCCGACTTGTCAGCTTATTTTCAAATCACTGCTTCCACCCTCTTACCACTGTAATTACAGTGCTCTGCATATGAGGTCCACTTAGGTCTTATCAATTACCCGCGTTCGAATTTTGTTACTTAAATAATATAGCGCCCTCTGTCGTGTTAAAGACATAACGACTTCTCATGACAAGTTTACTACTGGCAGTCAACTATTAACAAATCACGTGTGTGTGTGTGAAAATTTCGATATTTATCCCCTTTTTAATTTTGGCTCTTTTATCTCCACTGAAACTCTCACGTTAAAACCTACAACTACTTTCAACTCTTAAGTCGTGATAAGCTTCCCGTGCCCCATTTTTATTGTGT
This sequence comes from Nephila pilipes, assembly GCA_019974015.1. NCBI lineage: Eukaryota > Metazoa > Arthropoda > Arachnida > Araneae > Nephilidae > Nephila > Nephila pilipes. The sequence goes on along the minus strand of BMAW01092618.1, from coordinate 161,034 downwards.
AATAAAAATTATATTTAGGAAATTATATTTTACTGGAAAAAATGTATTTGTACAGAATGTAATTTTAAAAAACTGCCTTGCAGATACAACACAATGCTGGTGCTAAATTATTAGCTATCAGAAGGCACCAAACAGTCTGTCTGTCAGGAACCATACGTTTCTGGGTCAAATTATTAGGCTTGTTGCAGACAAATTGGCTTCTGTTATTTCACATGATCCGCGTGTCGCATTCCTTCCCCGTGACTAGTAATGCCCACTCGTGCTCTTCTGATTAGATATACATTGTGTATCACACAAATGGGCAAAATGGCCCATGATTTTTTTTAAAACGAGCTCCACTTTGTAATTATTTCTGAACAAGAATATAAAAGAAAAATTATGACGACAGTTGAGTCAATGTTCTGAGATATTCCACAGTAATAGAATATGAAACTTATGATGGAATATTCTTTGGTACTTTTATGTACATTAAGATTTAAAATTTTTGTTCAGATTACCCAAATTCGTGGACCAAAGTTTGATCCTGGTTAGGCCACATGCAGCCAACCGCCTGTCCGGGCATGTTTTAGAACATCGATCAAAACTTATGTTATCCATTTATATTTCTTACCATGTGTGTGTGTGTCATTACTGTGAGCTACAGAATTTTAGAAAATCAGGGGTAGGTTAGGAGTACAACGAAAAAAATGAGGAAAAAGAGCTACAACGTCTGTCTATAAAAAAACAAAAAAATATTCCAATCAGTTAATTTTTCAGCCACCTAGTAAAATTTTTGTTTTACAAAATATATCACCGTTTTAAAAGGGTTCCCCGCTTGGATGAAATGCAATTTTTTAAAAAAAAAATATTTATTTTTGAAGTCGAATCGTTCATAACAATTCAAATTTTGTTAAAAAGCCTCAATATTTTAAAAATATAATTTTTACTCAACAAAAAAATTCACATATTAGTTTTATTTCAATAACTTATATATATATATATATATATATATATATATATATATACCTTCACAACTGAAATAACATTTAAAGCTTTTTTCAGCGAAAAAAAAACACAGATTTCAACTCCCCCTACTCCATCAATGATTTGGTAATGCGATTGAAATGAAAGTCCTTTGATTTAAAAGTTTTATTTTATGTTTGAATATGAAGAGAAATTTTACAAAAACATTTTAAATTTTTGAACACAAGAAGGCGTTTAAACATACATGTAAGAAAATGAAACATTTTAATAAACATTTAATAATTTAAGAAACATTAAATAAAAGTTACGTAGATTTTTTTTTTTTTTTTTTTTTTTGAAGATCGAACAAAAGTTATAGATTTAAAATTTATGGTCCAATTAATCGAAAGTTAGTTTAACTTGTTCCTGCTGTTTATTTCATATTGGTTCTATGCTTAAAAAAATAAAAGGATTAACATTTTGATAAGTATCCTATATTACTAATAATCTTTCAAAGAGCATCGCAAAGGTAAAAAAAAATAATCGATAAGAGAAAATATACAAGACTACACTTAGTTTTTTTAAAAAAAAAATTTTAACAGTAAGTTTGAGAAGTTTTGTTGGTGGGAATTTGTTTTAAATCTCTTTTTAAAAAATGTTCTTCCGATGAGAACCAATAAAAAAATGTATGTTTTAATTTCTCAATAATTTGGCTAATATGATGTAAGAAATAACTAAAATGTTCATTGTTTTGGTGAACATTTGATTTTGTGATATGACCATGTATTTTCACAAACACACATACTTGATCAAGTCGTATACTTTCTTTATCCGTAGAATACGGTTTTATGTACTCTTAATACACTCGAAAGATAATGCTACGGATTTTCTATTTCGCCTAGTAGGAAAAAAAAATGAACTCTTCTTTCGAGAATAAATGACGAGTACTTTCAAGTTGATTGCCAATTAAGAGTATCAATTATGATAAAATCGCTTAAGGGAAAAATGGAAAAGAAATTGGGCCGAGGTAGACCAATGGTCATGCTTCGTCGCCATAGATGTTTGAATCATGTGTTCGAATGATACTTCTAATAAAAGCCATCTTGCAGAATAAGGAAAGCTACTGCATGTTGAATAGAACTAAGCCTGAACTGTGTGATATGGTGTTGTTAGGAGGGTGAGGCATCAGCTCAGGTGTCGTTCTCTTCATTTGAGAGTGATTCGAAATTGCTTGAATAGTTGCCAGTAGCCCTAGCGTAGTTTCAAATCGAACCAAGTGATGAAAAAGAATATTAGAATCATTCGATTTAATATCAACAAACGTTTGGGATGATTTTTTAATGAATCCTGAGCGGATTTCGCAGTGCTTACGCTGTTAATTTTTTAAAAAAATATTCCAAATATAAATTACCATAAAAATGAATACATTCTTTTGAATACAGTCTATCTCTATCAAGTTACATAAAGCAATTTTCTTTTCCTCCAAAACCTTCACATTCTTGTAGTTTGCGAATATTCTTTGCGCGTTATATGTTTTAGATTCTTTTTCTTTCTTTCTTTTCTTTTTTTTTTTTGTCAAAAAAATTCTCAAGCATTTTACTTCTTTGATGTATTCTTATGTAGTCCTAGTCTTTTTTAAAGGATGCTTACTGGTAATGAAATATCTCGAAACCTATTAAAATTTTAACATTACCTAGATTTGTTATGCATTTCACTAGCTTTAGTTGCGATATTTCCGTAAAAACAGTAACGTTGTTAACCAATACTGTGATGTATTTCCTTTATTACTTAACTTTACAACCATCTTTAAATCTAAAATAGTCAATAAGTTCAGAATTGCAATTGATGATAAGCAAGAGAAAGACAATACAGTTTATTTCTCAACATAGATTATTTAAAATCTCTTTCTCGAATTCCTCTTAACTCGGTTAAACCTAGTTAATATTTTAATAATAAAGCCTTAACTTACCAAATCATTCGTTCTGATTCACTACTTCTTGTTTATCACTAGCTCAACCGGTATTATTCTCTTAACTGGGAGTCACTTCAGTCCATTCGATTATTTACAATTATTCACTTCAATCTTCACGACTGTCATCTAGTCATTATACTCTATATCTCTCCCCTTCCCTTTCAGTTCCATTTTACTTGTATATCACTATCTCTAATTCAATTCTTTACACTTCTTACCTTCATCTAATTTACCTAATCATTTTTCATTTCAGATGCGAAGAAATTGTAATTTTATACAATCTGAATTACCAAAAAGTCCTCTATATTAGTGAAGAGAAAATCTCGAATAGCCCGATGCCTCAATACTATCATAACGTTTTCTATCAGTATCTATAATTGTTCTTTAAATACAATTTAAAAAACGGTAGATCTGAATTACTGTCACACTAGAGTTAACCTGAGTATCATTGAAGTAGGGCTAGATTAAGGATCATTAATCTAATGCCAAGTGATGATGATGATATCTTAGCCAATAATTCTTAATTTTTACGCTAAACCTAGTGAGAAGTCCTAATATAGCCATAGAAGCCCTAAAATATAAATTGAACATAAACTGAAAAATATAAACTTAAATATATATATAAAAGAAACACTCAGTGTTGTTAGATTCGATTTGATGATTAATTGAAAGTATATATCATTTTTATTTCACTGATGTTAAACTATATTTATGAAGAAAAAAAACTAGTTAAGAGATATTTGTGTTTACAAGAGTAACATTTTTAATGCATGTGATCACTTGTACTTTGACCGATAAAAAAGTCTTTTAACTTAGATGAAAGTAAAATTGTATTTCAAAATACTGAAAGAAAAAAAAAAACTTTTATTTTCCTCGCAAATAATTAATGAAATATTATTTACGTAAAAAAAGTTTCCCTCACATGAGCATAACTTTTTTTATATATAGAATGAAACAATTTTTTAAAAAATTAACAAAACACAAGAGTTTTTCTAAAGTATAATTATCTGTAAATGTTATTTTTGTCATATCACGAATAAAACATTTTGAATTTATTATTTTGTATTAGAGGAAAAGTGTATGCTGTTGATTCATTCCATAAGCATTTTCATATATACCATAGCAAAAATCGAATTGTAAATCAACAGAATTTAATTTTAACAAAAATTTAAACGAAACTATTCTTACAGGCATTTTTTTTTTCAATTGTATTTTTATAAAAATTTTCTTTTAAGAAAAGCTTACATTTTATTCAAATATTTATATAAAAAGATAAATTTACTTAGTGATTATTTTAATTTAAGTTATTTAGAATTTCAATTTCGAAGGTAACAATTCTGATAAAATAAGTTATACCATCCATAATGTATTTCCCCCCCCCCTTTGAACTGAAACTTCAACGATTTTTTTCCCTTTTTCCTCCTGTTTACCCTTACTCCTTAATCGATTTTCAGTCTCTCATGGAAGCCTCGTAAGATTACCCTGTTTTAATTTTGTTTGCCCCATTTTCATTTTCTTTTAACACTGAAAACTACTGCAAAACTATCGGCAACCCTGTTCGAGACAGACACTGTCTGCTTCAGATTGTAGTTGGGCTTCATCTAAAATCAGCTCCCTTCCCCCCGAATCAATAGGAAACTGAGACTTTTTCCTCCCCAAAGCCCTACATCCTCCAGCAGTTGATGGGAAGAAGGGGATTTGTTCTATTCCCGCCTACCCCCCTTGGGTTCCCGCCCTTGATTGACGTCTTTTCTCGTTGCCACGTGCGCGGTTGCCTTGGTTACTAATGCCTCTTCGTGCAACTGGTGTTACAGCCGAATACATCTTTCTACGTTTCCATTTTTAGCCGGACGGACGCAGAAGTACCTCGCGGGAGAAGAATCATAAGACATCCAAGATTCAGATATTATCGCTGAAAGAGTAGATATCGATTTATTTCCTGGGATACTGCCCACTCAAGCAAGCTCTTCTTTAACTGCGAAATCCAAGTCGAAAAAGGTAATGGAATGATTTCATTGTTTTCGCCTTACGTATTTATTCTAACTTCATTTTCGGTTTCTCTTGGAAAGGGAGCACTCGGGTGAATCTCATAGCATTTGTTAAACTCATTTGTTAATTTTTATTATAATTATTACTTTGTCAAAAAAAGAAATCCTTTTGGGACAACTTAATGGACTCCAGTGCCTTACGTGACCATTTTAATGGCGTCCGTTATCTTTCATTTCTTCTCCGAACGATCGTCCAATCAGCGCATGATCACTACGTCATATATGGAGGCGTTTAAATTTTCTTTCAGAATTCAGCGGAAATCTAGAATCAACTGGTAAAGAATGCACAGGTAATCAATCGTATGTTCAATTTCACGTCTTTTTTAATCTGAATTTCGAACATCTCAATAAATTGTGTTATGTATACGCGTCAAAAAGATCTTGATGTTATTTTTTAAGGAAGCTCTCGCGGGCTAGAGGAGAAACTTTAATCACTCGGATGGCTCTGTCGGGAAAATTGATGGCTTCTTTCTCCATGACGCGCGTATCTCCATCATCATCAAGGCCAATAGGGTCGATCCATATATTACGTAAAGTGTTAGGGGACATCCATTTTGTTAAAGAATGTAATCGAGACATCAAATGCTGCCGATATTAAATAAAGAATATGAATAAAATTTTTAAAAAATTAATGAAATGGTTTATCTATATAAATTTGCTCTTATTTATATATTTTAAGTTATTCATGAGTAATATTTAGTCATTTTAATGACTAGTTCTTCATTCTGATTGATTAGATGATAAATAGTTCTGTGTATAAAATAAATATATTAAATTATTTTAGACTTTTCATTTAATATTTTTTACTATGAGCCATTTTACATAAAATGCGATAATCTCTTAGCTGAATGATACTCAATTTAGCTAATTTATGTTAATTCCTCAGGAATAATATGTTAGTCTCTCTAATATTGACATGTTTTATTAGAGTTAATTACTTAACTGTTCATATCGGTAAAAGCAACGACATGGAGAAAGATGGAAAACAAAAATAAATGTCTTTTTTTTTTTTTTAATTATCCGTCTGTTCTGTAACATTTTAAATTTGTGTTGTATAACTTTTTTTAACATCTGAGGGCTATTTTAAAATTTGAGTCAAATAGAAAATAGCAATTTTCAAGATGATCATACTTCAAATTGCTTGCAAAATAATATCGAGCCAGCTTGAACAATATACCGATACTAAAATATATTCCAATGAGTTGGTTCACATTTAATAATTTTTAATCAGTAATAACTGAAACGAAAATTACTTACTTTTGAAATAAGTAATAGCCTTGAGAAGGGCTGCGGAATCTAGATAAGTATTAAATTATAAATGTATTTAAATTTTTTTGCTTGAGAAATTACTATTATTTATTTCCTGATCTTTTATGGCAATCGAAATAATTCATTTTCTAACTAATAATATCGCCCAAAGAACAGATTTTTCCCTGTCATTGTGTTTAAAATATTATAATATTACTGTTCTAATATTGTATTGTGTAATTTTCTTAGGTTGCCTTCATGTAATGCTAAAGCGTAAGACATAAAATTGGCGCACTTTTTTTTTAACAGAAAAATACTTCATCATTTATATAATATTCTAATTGCTCTATCTTATAATTTTATATCACAACTTATATTTTTTCTTATTTCTGTCTGAGTCAATTTTTTTTTTTTCCTGGGATAAAATGTGTTCCATATTTCATTTCCTGAACTATAATGCTGAACTGATTTTTCACATTTCATAATGAAGGGAAAAATGCGTTTCTACAGAATATTTCTAAACTTTTTTTTTTAAAGCTGCAGTATAACGGAAGTTTATATGTGTAACAAGATCAACCGGTTATGTGAAAAATCAAGAAATTTTTACGTATGAAAATGAGTTCCGAATTTGGCTAAGGCTCTTTGGCGTTCGTGGAAGCAGTCTTAAAGAAATTTCTTCATGAATTTAAAATGCAATATATGTTAGAAACATTTTACCTTATAAATAAATAAGAAACATCTTTTCTCGAATTAATTACTGTTTATGTAATTAATTTTTCATTTCATTTTTCATGAATTTTCTCGAAGTTAACTACATTTTTTACTGAGGTAAATTTTCTTTATTGATATTGAATCTTAAAGAAAATTTACCTTCAAATGTATTAGTTACTAAGAAAAATTATATTTTCTTTAAATGTATTAGTTATTAAGAAAAACGATTTGAAAAATCTGATAATTTTTTAAATAATTCCTGGTAGATGTTTCAGTTTGAAGAAAAAGTTTTTAACGAAGCAATGTATAGTTTCCATTTAATAATTCGAATGATATTACAACTATTTAGGTCGTAATAATATACAAATGTTTACTTGCTATGTTGAATAAATTCAAAAGTCAGAAGACTTATTGGAAGGCAGGGAGATTTTCAAACAGTTAACTGCAAAGTTTACAGTAAAAATAAATAATTAAGTTTTCTATTCTTAATTATGAATATAAACTAATTTAGTACAATAAAAGCAAATTGTTAAGCTTCCTATTTTTAATAATCAATGCGAACTAATTCTTTAAAGAGACTTCTCATATATAAATATATATAAGTGAAATCTATAAACTTCCATTTATTAGGATTGAAAAAACATCCGTATATGTATTTTCAAATTGTAACAAATAGGTCTTTATGCATTCTTACAACTTCATTACTAATAAATATTTATTACAACAACAAGATAATTTACACTACAATAAAAATTAAAACGTAGTATATAAATATGCATTCCTTTTTACTAACAATGTTTATTTACTAGTGGAAATTAATGAAATTATATCAAATTGAGTGAATCTCATATAAATCTCATTTATTCGTGATGAAAAAGTAGGTATGAAGGGAAAACATGATTTATTATTGTGTATTTACGTGTTTCGACGTAAGCAGCTATTTACAACATGCAATTTTTTATTATTTTTTTTTTTTTCAATTTTAAGGAGCTACTTTTGTATTGAATCTTTTTAGTACATATACATATAAACTCAGAAACTAAAAGTAATAAATGACCAAGAAAATAAATCCTTCGTAAATGTGTATGGTTTTTTTTATAAAGCTTTCATAAATATTACTTATTGATTCAATTGAAAAATATTGATAATATATTATTCATAAGAAGTTCTAACAAGCGAAGAGAAACAACAAGTATGCGCAAGACAGTTTTTTTAGAAATTCTACTACGCATCCTCGAAATGTAAGTGCACGAGCACCGAAACGAACTGTATTGATCAACAGCTTGGGGTCAATGACCGCCGTTGACAATCTTTCTGCGTTCACCAAACATCCGTGAATCTGTATTGTCAATATGTTTTCGACAAGTAGAAGGCAAAATTCCGAATGTTCTGAGATAGGTTACTTCAGAAATCTCCTTTTTTTTTTTTTTTTTTTTTTTTTTTTTTTTATCTTCTTGAGAAAAAAATCTTCTTGATTCTTCTTGAGAACAGTAAAATATTTTTTTCGATATCTATTGTTCTTCGAATTTCCATCTTTTTTGAATAAATCGTTGGTTTCTCCATTTTATGAATTGTATTTCTCAATAATGAAAGAATATTTTTTCAAAAAAAAAAAAATGTTCTACATTTAATTAAAGTAATTTTTCATCTGGATATATATATATATATATATATATATAACGAATAAATGTATTCATTCCCTTAAAAGCAGCTTTTTATAACCAATGGAAACCAAGCGTATAATTAATTTTTGTGTTATTAAAATTAAATTTTTGACAGTGAAAAATGCATTTTAGAAGTTATATTATAACGGACAATTGACATGAGAATTCCATTTTAATATGCTCTACCATTGTTAAATGAAGAAGATTATCATAAATCACATCTTAAATTATACTTAAGAAATACATACACACGCACACACACACACACACACACATATATATATATATATACATACATACAGTAGTGGTCCAAATTGTGGACACTTTTGGAAATTTTTATTTTTTTTAACTTTGTTTGCTTATAGAAAGTGTTACGTTTCACAAAATTTAAAGTCTTGTATATCATTTTAAGGAGAATTTAATACTGAATTCAATTCAAAAAACAAAATACCAATATTTGTAATACAAAAAAGTTAATCTGCAACAATTATCGATGTACATTAGATACTGATATTTGCAGTGAGTCATCAGTACTTAGTAGGGTAGACTTTATTTCTTATTACAGATTCCCATTGATGTTTCATTGAGCTGACTATAGTTTTAAGCTCTTCCTCCGTTATTACACGAGGTCTGAAAAAAATTATACCTTGAATTAGAAATTTTTTATTTCATGGGCAACACATTCGGACAAGAGTTTTCAAACGGGGACACAAGTTTTCTATAGGATTCAGGTCGGGACTGTTTCTTGGCCAGGACAATAAAAAGCTCTTTCTACAAAAACCTTCCTTTCGTTAGTTTTGCTGTGTGGCAGAGAGCAGAATCCTGCTGAAAAATAAATGAAGCATTATTGGGAAAGTGATCTCTAATGTAAGTAGAAATTTGGGTTCCAGAATAGAGTCAATTTATTTAAGAGCATTCAGTGTCCCATTGATAACACGAAGGCGAAATATGCCATCTGCTGACATGCATGATCAAATCATAACGCTAAGTGGGTTCTTCAAAACTGCCTGACTGTAGTCAGGATGTATCTCTTCTCCTAGTCCTTACATATTTTCGCCCATCACTACGGAATAACGATATCTTAGTTTCACCGCTCCAAAAAACTTGTGACCACTGATCATCTGTCCAATGAATGGGGTCTTTCGGCCCAATTCAGTCTTTTTTTTTTTTTTTTTTTCCTGCGCTGCTGAAAATTAAGATAACGCTTTTTTCGTGGAATTCTACTTCTTAATCCAGCATCTGTTGATTTTCTTCTGATTGTTTTTAAACCTACAGAAACACCAGCATTATTCATATAACTTCTGATGGCCGATGATGACATTCTTCTATCTTAGAGACATAGTTTTCTTTTATTCTTTTGTCATTAACAGATGTGGTGCACCTTTTTCAGCCTTTTTCTGCTTCGTTTATTGAATTTGTCTCCTGATATCGTAAACAAAACTTTCGGACTCCACTGAATCACCCACCTGTCTTGTAATTTCAGCATAAGAAAGACTACTTCTCGTAACACAATAATCTTGCATCTCTTTCTAGGTGTCCAATCTGCTCTTTTATTTGATGTCATTGTTTCTTGACTAAATATTAAAATTTTTTACAACAGTTCCTACTTGTAATTTAATTACACAAGAAACAGTCTTCTCCTTCTACGTAACAAAGCACAATAATGAATTGTTCCAACTGTAAACATGATATCAGCATCTGCTGGCATCATGTTTACAGTTGGAACAAATCATTTGATTGGTTCTCAAAACAGTGATTGTCCAAGAAAGTTAGACATTACAAACCACTTCAAACTGCGTTTGTTTCTTAGATTAAAGTACATATAATTTTTTAGATTGGAAATATTTGAATGTTGTTTTTGTATTGAATTCAGTTCAAAATTTTCTTTAAAATGATGTATGCGACTTTGCAGTTTGTGAAACGTAACATTTTTTATAAGCATATAAAATGAAAAAACATAAAAATTTCCAAAAATGTCCCCAATATATATATATATATATATATATATATATATATAAATATATATATATATATATATATATATATATATATATATAACTATATACCAATATTAAAAGTCACAAAAAATATCACAACATATAATAACCTGAGAATATCAATCATAAATTCACTATTATTAACAGATAAAAAGCTAAATATTTAAAGAAATAATTAAAAAAAATATTTATGTAAATAAGGTAAAAAAATTTAAAAAATAACTAAACAATTTAAAATTTAAAGCTTAAAAACTCAAAATTAAAATATTGATTACAGAACCAGAAAATTTATAAGAGAGAGCCAAATGAGAGAAAAACAAAAATTTAGAATAGAGGAAATGATGAAATTGATATTGTTCCATACTTTGGAATAGAATAATGTGTGTTTATGCCAGTAATTACTAATCAAACTATCCCACTTCACATTATGAAAAATGTAGTAACAAACTAAAATCAGCTAAATTCAGTAAATCATTCATAAAAAAATAGAAGGTAAACATAGTAATCATTTTCAATTGAAACTGCAAACAGCAAATTACTCATAACTAAACTTCTAAAATAGTATAAAACCAATTAAAAATCTAAATAAAACGAGAAATATTAATTAAACTAAAAATTTATCAAAAAAGTGAGCATTCAAAAATAAAATACTATATAAAAAATTGTCAATGACACGTCATCAGAAATAATGTTGAAACATTTTAAAGACTACAAAAACAAATGCAGAAAGAAATTAATTATCTAGTTAGTCATAAATTTTTTTTTAACGAATTGCAAATAAAAAGACAAAGAAGCATTACTATTAACAACATTTTCTTAAACACATATAAAAACACTACATAAATTTCATATACACTTACCAATTCTATTCCATAAAAGAATTCACCTCCATATATATATATATATATATATATATATATATATATATATATATATA
>BMAW01092618.1:102989-118282 GCA_019974015.1 Nephila pilipes | reverse complement strand
TGCGAAATGCACGATCTGACTTACGACACAGGGCATTGACAAGCTATCAGTATAATCTTGAGGTACATTTTGTTCCATATCTGCTGTACTTGCCTCTAGTTCGATTGAAAACTCATTGGGATGCCCAACTCTTGTCCCAAATGATCCCAGATATGCTCGATTGGAGACAAATCTGGGGATCAAGTAGGCAGGAAGGGTAGACTAACGAGTGCAGAGACGAGCCTTGTACATGCCCTTGCCAGTGTAGGCCAGAGCATTGTCTTGTTGAAAAACAGTTCCTGGAGCCGTTGCCATGAGAGAACAACATATGTGGATGTCAGGCTGTCATGGTGCCATGGATCAGTACTAGGGTGACGTGTATTGATGAATGGCACCTATACCATCACCAGTGTGGGGAGCGGTGTGTCGCTGTAAACGAAAGGCAGGATTGAGGCGTTCACCACAGGGTCTCACACTACGAAATTGTCATCCTGCTGCTGGAGATTGAATCTGGATTCGTCGCTTAAGACAACCTTGTTCATTCCCATCACGGCGCGTTTCCTCCTGCGCGGCACCACTCCAAACAGAGGCGTTCGATGGGTGGGGCGTCAGGGACAGCGCATGGGTGCCGTCATCTCAATGCCCTTCAGCTAGGCGCCTTCTTATGGTTCGAGAAGACAGGGGCCCCTAATGAAGGTGCTACGCAATGCCTGAATAGCGACCGATGAAACAGTTGGCTGTACGCGTGCATTTCAGTGCGATGTGGCGGTCTCTGATGACTGGTCTATCGAGGGGCGCCTGAGCCTGATCTGTCGATGTAATCGGCATCTCTCGGATCCACTGGTCCCAGCATCTCCTAAAAGCACAATCAGAACGCGCGGCTAATTGACGAGCTACTCGCCTAACTACTCAGCTTCCATCATGCCGATGATTCTGCCCTCTCAAACTTCGACAGCTGCTCATGTGTCTTCGAGCAATACGTAACCCTACAGGGGGTTCAACAGGGTATTAAATCCTCCGTTCTTTTGCCTTTTTCTCTGAAATAAATGATCCTTTTTCTTTGATTTTCTAATTATTTACTTATGTCAAAGTAGTCATTACGTATGTAAAATTTGGTTTCATTTTGACGACTCCTTCTTGGTGCGCTAATTTTTTTGTCCATGAGTGTATATACACAATATGATAAACAATTTCAGAAAAAAATGTAAATAAATAACTTGTAAGTACTATTTTTTGACATAAAGAAAAAGAATTTCAGACTTCTTTTTTTTAAAAACGGTATCATCGGTTAAGTGAAATCAACTGCGGGCAGTTATTAGCTCTAATTTTTTTAAATCAAAACTTTTGCCGTTGAGATTTGATACTGCCATCGAAAAGAGAAAATACTGGTTTAATTTAAAACCCATTGAGCTCTGCCTCTTTAGTTTAAAAAAAAAATTCTCATTTTAATTCATAAATATTAATTATTTTTTTTTCATAGACAATATATTTAAACCTCATTAAAATGTTTTGGAATCAATCATTGAAATACTCCTTTTTAAAAAATTTTAAAGCTAGAGCCAACACACAAAATAAGGAAATCGAACAATGCAGAAAATAAAAGTAATTGTAAAGTTAAAAAAAAAAAATGCACTCATAAATCTCTTTTGCTATCCATTATTTGAATTGTGAATGCGTTTAATTCTGTGATTCATGTAATCGACAACCACTGCATTCATTATTTTTCAGAAAAATGTACGAGTACACATTAATTCTTTTTTTTTTTTTTTTCATTCACTAGAATATATTTTAATTAGTAATTTGCGTGTTGTATCATTGGAAGATCTGACCTGAAAATCAGTGAGTGGTTTATTTAATGATGTTTTTCTTTCAGTTCCTGGAGTTTGCTATCGCAATGCTCACCAGAATCAGCAGGTGTGCGTGGAAATCCGTTTCATCACTCTCACCGTTCCCTGTTAATGCTTTCTTTTGCTGGTTCACGGTCCTGAAGGACGGATTTTTGAAGCGTGCGAGATAAGACGTTTATTTATCCTATCTTGTACAAAGGAATTAATTATTTACCAAAAAGTGTCATTTTCTCATTCAAAGCAGGATTCTGTAAGATTCTTTAAAATAGATTTCTTAAATGTAGAGACAACAGTTCTTCAATAGTGTCAACAACAGTGACTAGACCTGGTAGGATTTGATACATATAAGGGAAGAATTAGTAATGGATACGAAAATTACAGTTCCCATAACCATTACATAGAACCTCCAGTGTGATATTATTATCTGAACATCACACAGTGTTACTGATCATCAATAGGAGCTGAAAGTAATTCTTCGAGAAAGTTGGAGAGACTGGATTTTTAAAAGAAATGACCATTTGAAAGTTTTGAAACAATACATGATTCTCAACTCATCCCATCTGTTGCAATATAACCTTCAATTCAATGTTGTGTAATCAAATATCAATAGAACCGATTAACTACAGAAATGGATTATTACAATATCTGTAATAACACTATCGACTCTCTGTGCAACGACGTTATTATCGAAAGTTTAATAATCGATGTAACCAGTCAATTGTAACAACTGAATATTTTTCTTCAATGGTATGAACAATCAACAATAGTGGTTGAGCTTTCAAGGATTAAACCAGTTATAGTAATTCTAACCATTAACTGATATTTGTTACACCTTTATAATAACAATATCGAATCTATAGAGTACCAAAATTATTTACAGTGTCAATCTTAGTATAAGTAAGAAGTAAAAGAAAAAGAAAAAAAAAAAAGAATTGAACAAAACCCACCAATATGACTGGCCGAAAAAGGAAAAGGAAAACGAAGAAATTCAAAGTAAGTAATTCTTGTTATTCTTATTTCCTTTGTTAAGTTTTTACTTTTGAAACATATTAAACTCACTTAATAACAATTTTCGTGGCCGCTATACCTAGTGGTCAGGGTCACGAACTCGCGACCGACGTTGTTTCCGTCGAGTCATGGATTCGAGCCCTGACGTCACTAAAGACCCACCGTAATGGGGCTGTTGCTCGTTAAATCTGGTAGAGGTCCCAATTTCTCCCGTTGGCGTAACGTGGAATTTTGGAGAAGGTGCCAGCTCAAGTGTCGCCATCGTTACTTCACAGAGGTTCGAGATCACGACGCCCGTCAACAATAACCCTTTAGCTTCTGAATTTGATGCTAATAACCAATCAGTCGTTATATCGATTTCTATGGATTTACACAATGAAAGGCAGCATTGAATAAGTGTTGAAATTTTTTTTAATTGGTTTATTTTATTATAACTTTAAAAACTGTGAATGACAGTTATAAAGGAAAGTACATCGTAGCATGTGACGATAGTTTTAAAGAGAAAGTTAAATGAAAAACATAATTTCATCACGTTAAAATTCCTATATTTTTACAAAATTTTGAGCTATAGACTGACCCCCCCCCCTTCCTCCCAGCGAAAAAAAAGGACGAAAGAATAAGATTAGAAATTTACAACATTTGATATAATTGAATGTTTGACAAAATTATGTTTAATTATTTGTATCAATTACTGAAAGCGAATGATTATGTAATTATTTCTTTCGCCTTCCGTTATTTTTAAAATAAATTAGTAATTATAATAAATTAGTTATAGTAGTAAATTTTTTCTTTCTTGTAAAACGTAACAGCAAGTAAAAAATGGTTTTGTTCTGTAATGATATTCCTAATGCTGATGGCTACAAAAATTGATTGTATGATTCTTTTTAGGAGAAGGAAAAGGGCTATACAAAGATTTATTCATTCTTCCTCATTATCATGCAATCAACTGAACAGAAAGTGTTAATAAATACATTTTGAAGTACATGAGACCCAAAACGCTAAGATCTAATTTGTATTCGATTTGGGCTTTAATATGCATTTATGTTATACATAAAATATATTTGAAAAGTATATAAACTTTATGTTATTAAAAGTAAGTGTCTCATAACTTCTTAAATTTCTTCTCGTTGTTTTATATTTTATTTATAATAATATTTTCTCGAAATACCTATTTACATACTTAAACATAAATTACCGGAGGAAAAAATTTTTAAAACGTGCAATGTAATTCTTTCTGAAAAAAACTGACAAAAGAGCCTGTGCCAAAATACATTTTCCAGTCATAACATTTTTAACATATTATTAAACCTTGTTTACAATTTTTTTTTATTACTATACAATAAAATATTGTGACTTTTTAGTTAACTTTAAATAGCATTCTGAATACCAAAAATGAATGTAAGCAAAAAAAAAAAAAAAAAAAAAAAGGAACTATTGAAAAGCGTGCATAACAAACTCACGAATTCCAAATTATTCAGAAAAAGACATATGTGAATGATTATTATTACTTCTTCCACCTAATTGCTTTCCAGTCAAAAATTTAATTTCAAAAATTTTGCCTTTTCTGCACCCCTTGTACTTTCTATATTCAAATGGAAACATATGGGAATTATATGTTTAGTGAAAAGAAAATATAAAATGACAAAATGACTTCAAATGACATTTTTTCTTTCATATATATCTGTGCTATTCTACATTTTACATGTTATTATTATGTAAGTATTTTATTTTACTCAATTTCTATTAATTACAAATATCCAAAAGTACTTTAATTCGACCTTTATTGAAGCTTAAACTAAGTATATGTGGTATCAAAGATGTAAGGTATTTACAAAATTTTATTGTCAAATTGTATATCATGCAGTAAAATGGTAAATACTTTAAAATTCATAATAAATTATAATATGAAAGTATTTAAAGTATCATTTGTAAAGGATTGACTGGATATATTCTTTTCCTTAAAGATTTACACTAAGTTTTAGACTTTTAGGTGTTGTTATTACAGCTGTATCGATGTAAGTTTAAAGTACTTAAAAAAGTAAGTATAGTATTATTTACATATTTAATCATTACTAATTTTTAAATAAGTCATTGCGAAAAAAATAAGCATTAGGAACTTCAATCCAAATGCAGGAATAAATGAGTATCATTCTCAAAAACAGAATGACCAGTGTTAAGTTTTTAAAATATAAAACCTAATAAAAATCATTTCCCTGAAATCTATTAAACGTTTTTAATTATTAATTCATAGAAATAATTTGTCATGTTTGAGTACTTTCTTGCTGATAGAATATAATACTTGAGATTTACTTCTGTAAGAATCGTTATTTACTTGGTGGTATACCTAGAGAGGTTTCAAATAGAATTTTTAAATGTGAAAAAAAAAAAAAAAGAATGAAAGAAAAAGGTTATGGTATTTATTCCAAAATCCATTATCGATGTGTTTCTTGACCAGTGACAACAATACATTTTACATAGCTCTTGGGAACTTTTCTCAAATTATTATAGAAAATCCCTTTCCATTACAACTT
Organism: Nephila pilipes; assembly: GCA_019974015.1. Lineage (NCBI taxonomy): Eukaryota > Metazoa > Arthropoda > Arachnida > Araneae > Nephilidae > Nephila > Nephila pilipes. The sequence continues at coordinate 112,917 of BMAW01092618.1, read as the reverse complement.
AAGAAACACGATTTTAAGAAATGCAAATGTGATTTCACAACAATAATTTCTGTCTATTAAAATTATTCCAAAATAAATACTAAATTTTTTTATTATCTAAGCCATTAACAAAATTTAAAATATATTACTTTCAGTCAATAGAATAAACTTACAAATTTTGTTAATTTGTGAGATTATTCATCTTTTTTTTTTTTTTTTTTGTAATACATCCGCAACAATTTTATTCCAAAAAACTGACATAAGTATTCTGAACACAAAATTTTCGAGGAATAATATAATTATACTCCAAATCGCTTGAGCTATGATTCTGAATCCAAATAGCTCATTCTTTTACTATTCGTTATTTAAAAAGAGCATTGATTTTCATAACAATGATTCTTAAACTACAGTACACAGTTTTTAAAACCAATGTAATTCTTATAAAAACTGATGTACGCGTGCAACCTACTTTTTATGGGTTTGAAATAGCACTCTTTAAAAGCAGATCACTTATTATAAAAGTACTTACATTCATTTATGATTGTGTTGTAAAATATTCCTTCATTCATAAATATTCAATTCGTCTAGATCTAATCCATCATTAAATGCTAATTGCGTTATTATCATTCAAATATAGTATTTTTTAAATATTTCTTTCGTTACATAAATAATAAACCTTAATAAGTCTTTTATATTCAATAGGACAAAATAAGCATTTGTTTTTTGTAGTTTATTTGATTTGTAAAAGTAAATTTTTTTAGTTTGATCTCATTTTCAAACCTTTGCTTTTTGACTCAGTATATCAATGCTTATATTTCATTAAGGAAGTTGAAAAGAAAATTATGAGCGTGTGATGTGCAACCATAAAACTCATTCTTAATAAGCAACTTCCTAAGATACAACAAATTTTTATGTTAATAAGTAAATCTTCATATAATAATAATAATAATACAAAATTAAATCTAGTTTTCTTTTTTTTTTTTAAATAAAAGAGCTGCAATTTATCGCTAACAATGTCAATTTTACCTATGATTAGATTTTAATAAGAAACTTAAGAAGCAAAGAACTTCCTTTTAGAAACGCTTAAATTCAATAAATATAAAGAAAAACATATTCAAATGATGCTTTTGTTTAAAGATGGACAAAAAGGTATAAAAATATTTTTTAAATGTAAAATAATGTATTATTTATAAAAATTTGGGGACGCTTAAATAAGATATCTATGTAATTACCAATACATTTTTTTTTCTCATACATATGAACAAAATAGTATGAACACCTCGAGCTTTTATAAATTATACATTCTTTTACTTATAAAAAATATTTTTATGCCATTTAGTCCATCTTTCAATAAAAGCTTGATTTTTTTTTTTTTTTTTTTTTACTTATATTTACTTGATTCATTTTAGTTCGGAAATTTAAGACTGAAATCAGCAATCACGTGAGCTATACGTGCGTGCAAAATTTCAACTCAATTGACTAAACTCCTGTGATGTCACCATCACTTGATAACTTGACCACGTGATACTCGCCGATGTAAGCAAGTCTTGCATTCATTCGTTATGCATTGCGTTTGTGAAATGTGTTTTGCTTCATAAGCAAAGTAACTTGCATTTTAGTAAATATACTACTTTTTAAATGAATGAGAAATTCTCACAAAACTTTGTTCTATATATTTTTCACCCTAAAGAAATGCAAAAATCGAAATTTTGGATTGCTGTAGTATAAAGGTATTGAACCATTCTTCTATCAACAAGCTTAAATAATGGCTACAAATTTATTTGGTTTACATACAGACATTATGTTATAATTATGAAAACATCTTATTGTAACTGTGATTTTCTAGTATTTAAAAAAAAAAGTATGTTTTGGTACTTTTCCATTTCGCCCGCTCATATCTCGCCAAGCAGAATTTATTGGCGACAACACGCAGTAATCATATATTCCGTTGGGTGTCGGTTCTATAATTTTTGACGTCATTATCGCTTGTCCCGGTGAAATGGAAAACTACTAGTATTTTTAATGCTCTACTCTAAAATTTAATTAATAATATTATTTGAGGAAAGTTTGTAGCTTTTTAATATGTTAGTTTTCTTGTTTTTAGCATTTGTTTAAATTTGTGGTATTGGGAAACACATACATTGTGTGGAATTTCATTTTATGGTTTACTTGTTTTTTGAATGAAATATTGAAGAGTATTATTTAAAATAAAACTTGATGCTTTTATATCCTGTCTTTCAGTGAAAACACCATATTGTTTCAAAACTTGTCTTCCACAGACGGCGTCTTTTTGTCTTTTTTCCGCTCCAGGAAGAGTCGGGTTTGAAATACCCACTTTGGCGCTATCTTGGCACGGTTTCAAAAATTTCGCCAAGTGGTCCCGGTAAAATAACACTTTACCCAAATTTTAAAAAAACTATAATACAAGGTACAAAATTACCCCTGTTTAAAGGATAAAGGATGATATAACTGTTACAGCTTAATTATGTATCTTGATTAAAATAGAAAATAGTTTAAATCAAATTTAAATCCAAAATTGCTTAATTTTTTAAACAGAAACAACCTGATAAATAAAATGTCTTTATTACATGAAAGATACAATAATTCAGGAAGAGTTTAATTACTTTTTGACTATTCCCATTTATTTTTCACATGATAAAGAATAATTACGATGCTAGAATAAATATTGTTGCTTTTATTTTTAACATGTTAGAATCAACTGATGATCTATTGATACGTCGCAATATTTATAAATGAATTAATTTGAAACATAAAATAAGCTTAGTCAAAACAAAAAGTTGAAAATAACTCAATGGCCGTTAGTGGTTCAAAAATGCAGAAAATAATTTAAAGACTATATCGTAAATATACAAACAAACGCCGGAAACAAGTTTAAATAGGCTTAGCTTTCCAAATGACATTTTAACAACACTAATTAAACGAGAATAAGACTATAGATACATAAAATATACTCATATTATGTCCTACCGAATGTAATTAACTGAATTTATGTAATAAATATGATAATATTAAATATATTAATCGAAATAAAGGGGATATATATATAAACTAGCATATAGGGAAATCCTATGTAAACACGGAACACTCCGGTTTGTTTATTATATATATCACGTGATTCTATGAATTTAGTCCATTGGACGCTGCTGTTAAGTCCAAAGCCCGGGGCTAAAACGTTCAAATTCCAAATACTTTTTCTGTGACGTAATTGTTGCAAAATGTAAAACACGAATCATTTTTCCTATTTGCAATCACAAGATTTGAGTTCTCACAAGCTGATAAAATCGAAATTCGGCGTTTAAAAGGTGAATAAATAAAAGTTTCGAAATTTTTTAAGAATGTGCAATGTGTAACAGATCTGATATGTATAATATTTTGTCACAGCGTGGTACAACAAAGGTAAGGAAGGGTATAAAGAAACCAAAGAAGACATCTCAACTGCAATATAAACAGCTTTTGCGAACTACTTCCAGTCATAAATTGTCTGTCCGTTAAATTGCCAATAACCTAGCTATCCAAGTACCCAGATCTACAGTTCATCGTCGTTTTCAAGGTAGTCAATTCCATGTCGATCATAGTGTGCGTCGAACACCATTGCTCAAAACACATCAAAGAAAGGCGCAATAACTTTGCGCTGAGAAACGCATGCAGTGAAAATGGTTAAGGTTTCTCTTCAGTGATGAAAAGAAATCCAATATGGATGTTCCAGATGGTTGCACTTATTGTTGATACGATCTCCGACGCGAACCTCGCTCATTTTTTCCTTAACCAGCAACAAAGAAATAGTTCTGCAATGTGTGGTGCGCGTCTTGTTTCAACTGTTTAACTGACACTGTTGCTATATAGTCGTCGATGTTAGATTTTCAGGGTGTGAATCGGACTCATTTGCTTCTATTTTGAAAAGCTCTGTGGGAGGTGGTAATTGTAATTGTATTAATATTCCGGCAGAGCAATGCTTCGACCTCACCTCTATATAAACTAAAACGCTTATATAGAATCAAATTACCATTATGGATTGATCAGCTATCATCCTGATGGGGTTTGGGGAGGGGGGGGGGGGGGAAGGGGAGCATTAGTATTAGATGTGTATGAATGCTGATTTTCAACCCTTTAGGAGTTAACACAGCAAAAAAAGACCAAAATTCGTTTTCTTTAAAATCTGTTGTGCTTCAAAACTTTCTTCAAAGCATGCCTGATAGGTATTTGCACAGACAGCGTTTTAGTGACGTCATCTACTGTAATATTACGGCGCGAGATAACGGCACTGGTTCTTAGGTAACCGTAGCTTTGGAGGCACAAAAAAGTTCCATTATCATTTAGAGAGCAATTCACTGTAACAATTTAAAAAAAAAGGGGGGGGGGGAACAAAAATAAATTCTAAGTATGCTTTGTTCAATCACTTTCACTTCTATAATTTGTATCATACGACCCTTTTGTATGATAATTGAACATATTTTATGCTCTCCTGGCTCTTATGCACCTGGAGAAAATCTTTTTTTCTGTTGTGGATATGTTATGAACCAGCGGAAAATCAGTTCCAAGTCACAGCTTTCAAAAAAGCAACGTTAACACTAAACATACCAATAATTAATACATACCTATTTCTACCATAGCTGGTCAAATGACCGGATTTTGTGTTTCCTGATTGAATACATGAAATATAGATGTTAAGAAGGAAATAAACAAATTAACTTTAATATAATTAAATAAAATTGTGTGTTGTCAATTTCTATAACAAATACAAAGAATAAGGATTTTTAATTCATTGCTCATCGCGTTTTTTACATTTACGAGGTGTCCCATTGTACATTTTCCGCAAACATATTTTTCACATTTAGAACAAATATTTTGATGGTTTTATTTTCGTTACAATATTCTATTTGACACGTCTTATGTTGACAAGAATCTGTAGTAGATTCAGGCACTGATCGTTTTGTATTTGTTCTTTCTTTTGGTTGTTCATGGGCTTCTCGAAAATAGGCGGCAAGTTCTACTGCTAACTGGAGTAAAACAACTTGTCTCGAGGTACTTTCACCTGTCGTTTGCTTGCACAAAATCCAGACATTTATGCCAGCTAAATCAAGGATATTGAAAAATACTTGGAGTGGCCATCTGCAAGACTTAGATTTTGTGGTATATTTTCTCACCATTTGGTCGGTCATGTCCACATTAAATTTCGTTTTATTGTAATGAACTGTATACAAATACGTTGAATACGCATGTACATCATAATTTCTGATCCAATAACCTTATAAAGCAATAAATTGTTCTTCGAGTGAAATGACCGGTTGTGGTAGATAACGGTATACGACAAATATTACTCAAAATAAACAAAATGCAAAAAAAAAAAAAAAAAAAATATTAACTGTACATAATTAATGGAAAAATTCATGAAGTCAAAAGTGCAAAAGCGATAAGATGATATGCGCATTTTCAATGCAAAAGTTCATAACCGGTCAAAAGACCAATTTTGGTATGTTTAGTGTTAATTACCTAAACAAATTTTAAGAAATCCTGCCAAGAAATTCATTCTCTTTTGCTTGAAATCAAAACCAAATACACAAAGCAAATGTTTCCCTTCAGAAAAATTGCAAGACCATGAAAAATGTTTATTTTCCCGTGTCATCCCTGGGTTTTTTTCACTAATAATTAAAAAACTGGGGAGAAATATAGATATTCTGCACGGCTATTATCTAAAAATTAATACATGAGTCGTGTTTGGAGGATGAAAAACTTGAATCATACTGCATCCTTAAAATTTGGAAATAATTCTTACTTTCTCAGATCAAGTTAAATATTAATTTAATATCGCAGTGAATGAGACGAAAAGCATGGCACGTGTTTAATATGGAAAAAACAATATAAAAAAATAAGAAGCTCTATGCAAAGTTTTGCAAAGAACAGATTTATGATTAAATATTATATCAGCTATATGTAATTAAAATAGAAGCAAACGATAAAAAAATTTAAAAGTGATCTAGCTTAAACCATAGCGCCTTGGGTGGCTAATAGATTAATTCAAATAGGAATGATTAGTGATAAGAGTTAAAACGAACTGCTCTCTATAAGATAGCGAAGTCAGAATTTAATATTAGTGTTGGAGCTAAAATTTCGAAATATTTTACGAATACGCCATTTTTTTAAAAATTTTACAAGAAAAGTTAAAAATCAATTTAGAAGTATTGTAAATTAGAAGAAGAACGGAACATATTTTATTCGAGGGGGGGGGGGAAGTTGATTCAAACAGGAATGATTGATGAAGAGGTAAAATGTGCTGCCCTCTATATAAGATAGAGAATTTAGAATTTAATATTAGCGTTGGAGTTAAACTTAACGCATTTTTCAATTTGAAAAACATCCTATTCATTTAACATTAGGCGAAGATAGATAGAGAAAGGTATCGTTCAGAGAAATCATAGAATGATGTCCTCCATTTTTCATTCCAAAATCGTCTGCCTTTGTTCAAAACAAGACTATGTCTGGTTTCACGGCGCCTCAAGTGGGTGGGTCAGATGCGTGGGTGGGCGGGACTGCAAGAAACTGAAGTAGGCCTTTACATTTTCAACCCTTACTGTAGTATACTAGATTGAAAAATCGAATATATTACAATGAGATATAAAATGCCTGTTTTGAATCAGAAACACAGGCTTTTAACTAAACAATCACAAAGAACATGAATGCAACGCTTAGAATTTTCTTAGAATAATAATAATAAAAAAATTTAAGCATAAAATGGAAAATCTTAGCAAGTCATAAGCAACATTTAATTTTAACATGGAAGAATAATAATTTTATTTTATAAAAATAAAATTTTTCTGAAATGGATGAAGGATCTATTATTACATTTGAACGAAAAATTTAGGAAGAAATTTTGAGTTATTCCAATTGAACTCGATGTTGTAGATTTGAAATAATGAGAAAATATTCAAGAAGAATGGGAAAAAAAAAATTCCATTCTTAAAAAAATAATAAAACATGAAACAAAAATGGTTAAAAAATAAAGCAAAATCGTGCCCAAATCTATTTATTCATTTACATTTTGATTAAAAAGAAAAAAAAAAGTATCTTAAATGTAAATAATTCGAAATAAAAACCAACGTTTGTAAAAACAACGTTTTTATATTGTGGCAAAGTTTATTAAAAAAATTATTAAAATATTAGTTAAAACTGGTCGCAAATATCTAAATATTGCATTGTTTGGCAAATAAGAACGGTTCCCAAAATTTCAGAGCTCTAGCTTGATGGGAAGTTGGTTAAATTAACAATAGACAATTTGATGACACACTGATACACATACATACAGACACACACCAAGTGAAATACATAACAACGTTAAAACTAACTAAAATTAAATGGTTGGAATACAGTTTAGTCAAACCACTCTTGGGGACAGAAATTATTTGGCGGTATTTTGCCAAATGTTGCTAAATTGGTCCGCGAAGCGGACTTAACATACAGCAAAAAAAAAAAAATCGCCAAGTTTGGCAATTATTCAAATTGCGCCAAGTGATTGGGCTAAACTGCATTATTAAAAAAATATGAGTTAAAACTTGTCGCAAACGCCTAAATATTGCATTGTTAGGCGAGTACGTACGATTCCCAAACTTTCAAAACTCTAGCTTGATGGGAAGTTGGTTAAATTAACGATCGAAAATTTGATGACACACACTCACACACACCAAGTGAAATTCGTTGTAAAATCAGGAGTTTCGTGAGTATGAGTTTTGAACTTACCAAAACCGTCATGAAAAAGCAATGTAATTTAGTGTAATGTTAATTAGAATAACAGCTTACATGTCGCTATTATAGTAACTAAATTAAAAATCTGCTACTTTAATACATTTAAGGTAACTGTTCACCTTCGAAGATATTTTTTTGAAATAACTTTAATGTCGCCTATTATTCATATCTTAAAACCTTACGGGGCTTCAAAATTACAAGAAAATGTTTGTTAGAGTATAGTTTTACTGTCAACAGGGCATTTTTTATACAAATATAAGCAAAAATGAAGACTTTCCGCAAGACATGGTAACTCAATATATATATACACTAGCTTATACCCGCCCGCTTCGCTAGGCAGAGGATAATATATTATTTTGGAACCTATACGTAAAATATCAAGAAAATTTTCAATTTTTAATAATCAATAATGATAATCTAAATTTAAAATTTTAAGAAATTTTAAGACTTTCAAATATATGAGAAAAATAAAATGTTTTAGTAAAAAGTCACCCCATATATATATAATATGAATAAAATTCATTCCACCGTATACATGCTACACCTAGCATTCCCAAAGATATAACCTTTTTTCAAAAGATTCATCATGTGCTTAACTTTCAAATGAAATACCCTCGTAATGACATCTTGTCTATCATAAGATTTTTGTCCTTGCCTCAAGAGATCTTTGATTTCTGACCATTTAGGATTGCAATTAACTGCAATCCTAAAAAAAAAAAGTCGTGCAAGTCGGGACGTCTAAAATGTCTTACGTATGTCATAGCGTCTTGAGTTCGTTCATGCATGTAGCGAGGTTCTCCAGTAAACGAACATTGTCTTGCGTGTGTGCTACTCCGTAAGAAGTCGCCATTTTAGTATTTTTCAAAATCCCGCTAAGTTTTGGAGCTAAACTACACTTTCACCAACCGTGGGATTCCAAACTCATTTATTTCTATCGCTAAATATGTACGTTTCCTATTTTCGACATGAAGAAATTTCACGTAAAGAGCCCCTTCGCCAAAATCTTGCCAATCCTCCATCAGTACTTCAATATTAAATTATTTGATATTTTTCCATTTCGCACGTGCAAATCTCACCAAGTAAACTTAATTGGTGATAATACACATTATACATAAATATATATACATATTCCGTTTGGCGTCGGTCATATCATTTTTGGCGATAAAGTCACCAAAAATCACATAACCGATGGATAAGAGTAGATTAACGGATGAAAATTACATTTTGGATATGACTTCCGTAAAATCCATTCTTAGTGAGCATCTACATCGCAAAATGAGTAACAATGCTAAATTTCAAGTCAGTCGGTTGTATAGTCTTAGAGATCCCATGATGAGTCAGTCAGTGGTATTTCGCTAATATATATATAGATTGGCATTTTGTAAATTGAATAATACAGAATATAACCTTATGTAGAGAACGGACTATTATTTTGATAGTATAGCTATTTTGTAGGAGATTATGGTAGTTCGAGTTCTAAACACTGAAATTTTCTTTCAAAATCATTGTAATTTTCACTTTATTGCAATATGAAAAAACTTCTACATAATATAAAATCTCAATGATAGTCTATTCTATGTAAACGTATTTGAAACACACACACACATATATATATATATATAAATTTCGTTCATTGATGCATATCATTTTGAGGTTTTGTGTTAAAAAACATGAAAAAAAACTTGTTTATAGAATTTTTCTGGTCAAAGAAATTCATGATCCAGTAATGTTAAAACAGCTGTAAAATTCAGTACCATTAAATAAGGTGTACAGAAACAATACTCAAACACAGATTTTTGAAGTTAAAAGGTAGAATTTTATTATGAGTCCAAGAATAAAAAAAATCGATATTTAGAACAAAAATTGCGTATTGAATGTGCACTGTCATCTTACAGCAGATTTAAATTTATGGAAACTGAGTAAGTCTGCAAAACAGTTCCGACAATCGGAAACAGTTCTAAAGGAAGAGAGAAAGGTTAAAAACAAATACAGACTGAAGTATTCTTAATTTTATTTAGTTGAAACTTTTATAAATTTCCTTTTTTTTTTTTTTTATAATTAATATCAACATCCGATTTCTGAGATCATTAAAATCTCTTGAAATAGGATAGAGGTGGGAAGAGGGCAGAGAGAGAAGAAACGAAAAACAGGAAATCATGAAGAGGAAAAAAAAAAAAAAAAAAAAAAAAAA
>BMAW01092618.1:46955-102589 GCA_019974015.1 Nephila pilipes | reverse complement strand
GATTCGACCACTGCTCTTCGTTTTCATTCGGCTAAGTTACATTACAGCTATAGGATCCATTTTAGTGTACGTGCACTTAGTTGTTTAAAGAACTGCAGTTAAGCTTCTGGTATAAATGTAAGTTTCTTATGGAATATTTATCTTTTTTCAAATATTAATACAGCCATTATTTATAATATGTGAATTAGGCTTTTCATGGTTGTTATAAATTTCAGTACCATACAGAGATGTGATGATAAAAAAATATTTTTTGAGAAAAATTAGTAAAACTTCCCCGTATTCACCATTTTTGCAGTAAATAGAGATATTTTATTGTTTAAAACGAGAAATGGAAATAATTATTTTTAATAGACATTGGCGTGTCGTACAATTTACGATATGGAATTGTTTAATATAATTGAATCATTTTGAATGTTTGATCTGGATGTTAAATTATGTATTTCGAGCGAAATATTTTAATGTTCTTTTAGAATTGAAATTTTTATCACTTTATCTTAAATTAAATGCGAATATATTGTAAGCTTAAAAATTTTAAAGTTCATTCATAATTGAATTTGTGGCTCATTTAAGAAAGATTGTCTAGAAAACTGGAGCATTACACGAAATTTTAGTTTAAAAAAAAATTAAATGTAAGTTTTTAATTCGCGTAAAATTTTTATGTTCTTTTAGGATTGAAATTCTCTCTTGACATTTTATCTTCCCGCTTGTCCGAAAAATTCGATCATTACGCAAAATTTTAAATTTCAAAAAATTAAATTCTAGTATTTAGTAAACGTAAATTTTGTTGTTGTTGTTCGGAATTGAAATTCTCAATATTTTACCACGTAGCATAACTAAGAAAGATAATTTAGAAAATTCGAGCATTACGTGAAATTTTAATTAAAAAAAAATTAAAGGCCGATGCTTTATAAGCTTAAAAATTTTGATGTTCTTTCAGAAATGAAATTCTGAGTAATTTAGAATTTTATCTCTCTCGGAAATCGCCTGTTTTCCAGGATATTCACTAGTTTGATTCATCACAATGCTAAAAGTCATTGATTATAAGTATAAAACTTTTTTTCGTAAGGAATGTACATTTAATGTTAAAGATAAGTTACGTATAATGTATAATGTAGTCTAAAAATATTTTAGTCTTTTATTTAAAGGTCTTAAGGGCATTGTACAGGATTAATGCCGGATCTGTGAGTAAATTGTTTTTATAAGATCGTAGAAACTGATATCTAAAGACATATATGTGCGAATCTGTGTAAATTAGTTTTTTTTCTCTTTAAAAAATGAATTTCTATGCATTAAAGTATCGAATATACCGAATTAATTAATCTGCCCAAATAAATAAGAGCTACACGTGCCTAATTATTTAATAATTAAATTTACTTTTTAAGATGATAAAGGTTCTTTCTTTCTGAAGTTACAAAAAAAATCGATAAGATACAAATCTATTACTAATTATTTTCATCGCCATCGAATATATACTGCAAAAAACATCGTGTCACTTTGATAATAAAAAAAGCGCTCTTAAAGATGGAATTTTAACATTTGCTCCTGTACGTTTACTCTAAAACTTTAAAAAGGTGAATGAAGTGAATGAAAAAAAAAACTACATTTAGTTTTATCATGAAGTGAATGAAACTGAAACTACACTTAGAAAGTGTCTTGAATTTTGGTTCAAACTGCAGTATATTAATTCTGAGAAGTAATGCTAAATGCTCATTTTTCAATCTATTTCTAATAGAATGCTTCCTAAAATTAATGGTAGAAAATACTTTTTCACAAATATTTAAGATGAAGCAAATATAACACTAATTTACTGGGAGTGACATATTAAATTTGTGGGACTTGCTTTTGATAAAACAATTCGTAAAACTCTAATTTGGGAACATTAAGAATCAACTGCTTACTACAATTTATGCTGAATAATTCGAGATAAAAACCAGCGTTTTTATATAATGACAAAGTTTGTTAATTATTATACATTAAATTCAAAACAAACACGTGATAAGCACATAAAAAATTTAATTATAATTTCAATTTAATGAATATTTTTTACTGAAAAATTTTACAGCACATACAAGCCTTTCCTTCTTAGTTTCCAAATATTTTTGGATTACCAGATCTAACAGCGTGGAGGTGAGGTGAGGCTAATTTGAGTATGATTGGCATACGTCATACTCTTCTAGACCCTAAAACATGGACAAAACACAAACGAACTTTACTAAAAAATTACGAATTGAACAAATAAAAGTTATGCATCTAATAATTTCTACTAATTCATGATTTAGAGTCGACATGCCAATCATTTAAATTCTACTTTCTTAGTACCTGTACATCAAATGCTGTACATCAAATTCTAGAAAACATGATTTTTAACTTTAAAATTTACTTAAAAAGACACATTTGTGAACGTATTAAAAAATTCATAATATAAAATCAAAACAGGCATTTGAAAGTTTGTAAATCATTCTATTAAAACTGGGAACCAGAATTCAGAAAAAATTATTTTGATATGACATGGCGCCAATTATTGGAATCTTTCTTTCTTGCGAATGATTACGGACTAAAAGTCAGCAACCCTTACTATCTCGGAGATAGTAAAGGGGAGATATCTCCCCTTTGTGAGAAGAAAAGTTTTACGATACCTCATGCAGCTTATGGGGGAATTCCCGAAGTTCCCCGAGGGAGAAAGAAATTTTTTTCTCAAAGCGCCGAGTGGAAGGGATATTTTGACTTATTAAAATTATTGAAATATGAGTTAAAACTTGTTTCAAATGTCTAAATATTGCATTGTTAGGCGAGTAAGAACGATTCCCAAAATTTCAGAGCTCTAGCTTGATGGGAAGTTGGTTAAATTAACGATCGAAAATTTGATGACACACACACACCAAGTGAAATTCAGAAAAACGTTTTAAAAACGTGGTGAAAATATCCAATTCTGTTTGAATGGCATTGAAATCTGCGTTCAAATTCAAATGCATGGAAATTTTCGACTGAAAATGTAAATTATGTTATATTTGTCATTCCACAACAGAAAAGCACCGAGAGGAGCTTAAAATGGTAGTGTGTCAATGTAATGAACTTCTATATACATACACGCATGAACTCGTTTTCCGCGCCGATCACATATGACATTCTTTTTATTTTATTTTATTTTTTTTCCTATTTACTTTGGACCGGAAAGAATCTTCAGGTGAGTTTCAGAAGCGGCCTTCATAAGGATCCACAATATTCCACGCGACACATTATTCGATAACCGGCATTTTTTAAATCTTCTATTTCATTCAGTTTATATATAAATGTTAAGAGTAATTTTATGATTCATTTTGTTACGTTACGAGATGGTGTCCTGAATTCTGACGCAAGTATGTATATTTTTTTTAAAAAAAAACTAAATCTATGACCATTCATCAATAATTATTTTGCTATTAAATTTATCTAATATTTCTTACTCCGTGAATTCAAGCCTTTTCTGTTTATATAATACTTTTAATAATATAATTACGTAATGTTGTACTAATACTAATACGTATGAAAGAAATCAAGACATTTTTTAGAAAGTTGAGGAACACGTAGAAAAATTTATTCAATTTTCATTTTTTAAGGTGAGAAATTATTTATATAGGTGAAATAAATTTCTTATGAAATAATAAATTCATCATAAAATAATTAATTAATACTAACATTTTGCAATCACTTTCATTCACGCCACGATAGTTCGTGAAGTTGATTAGAAAACATTTTTTTTTTTTTTAGAAAAAAAAAATTATTAGCTTTAATTGATTTCAACACGTTGCGCTCCAGTAGCCCACCGTTGATTAGTTTCAGTTTCTTCACTCGTACCGTGTGCCCACCTTTGGACATTTTACATCTGTTTTTTTAGTGTCATGTCCCCACCTGTGGACACTAAGGTTTTGAATATGCTAATCGATTATTTGATCGCAAGTCACATCATACATTTTGTAATATTCCTCGTCGTAAAGCGTGGGTTTTAAAACTATTTAATAATAATTATCAAATACCGATATTGTGTTTTTCCACTTTTGATACGACATTTAATATTATTTACAGATATAACTATTTCACAAGAAATAAGTTTTACAAATTCGAGCGACTTCTATAGCAGTGCTTTTCTTTTAGTCATATCTGCTTCGCTGCTTTGTTGACATTCCACAACAAAGCTTTTTTTCTCAGAGGGCCGAACTAGTTTTCGGGAAGGAACTTACATCACTGCAGGTGGTCGGGGGTCGCCCCCACCAGAAGTTGGGAGCGTCCCCTGACCCGAAGAATGTGTGTGTTCATAGAACGTTTAATCATTTGTCAACTAAATGTATACAGTCCTTATTTTGTAGATTGTAGTGCAAAAATCGAATGCTGAATTTGAAAGAAAATTAGAGAAATCTCAAGTCTTCTACTTGACTTGACCATAACTTAAAAAGGATCGCAACAAGGTAGACTTGAACGTAACTTAAAAAGGATCGCAAAATGAACAGAATTTAAATTTCAAAACTATGTTGTTTTAAAAAATATTTAATTTTAATACTGTGGATTGTACTGTGTAATAATTTTTTTCATCAAAATTTGAGATATTTTTTCACTGATTCTAATGCTAATGATTAGACTTCTTTTTGTTTTGCTTAATTGTGTGTGTGATGTGAAACTGATAAAATCAAATTTTTTCATATGTACATCAGCGTACAATAATTTCTTCCATTACGTATATCATTAACTGAATCCTGATAAAAGAAACTCTCGAAAATTGAATGCAATAAAGTCTTATTTTGCTCAGAATTAAAAAAAAATAATTAAATAAAATATTAAGTTTTCAATTTAATTTACTCAAAATATGACAATTTAACTTCGTATTACTAATTGTAAGATTATTTTAAGTGCTCTGAAATGTCAATGTAATGTTACAAATCGCCAAGCGGGTTTGAGCACCAAGGTTGGCAACATATTTGACTATATTTGGCGAAGAAATTGAAGAACTATTGATGTATAAGTCATTGGAGAATGTGGAGTTGAAAGGGCTGTGTGCATTGCGGGTTTTAAGTATTTATATGTGGGAAATAAAGTTGATTTTTGTGCAATCGGGTAAGATATTTCAATGACGAGAGCATTCCGATATGAAGTCTACTTGAAATAATGTTTATACAAAGGTATACTTTTTTTCTATGTCAAACTTTTTTTTTCTTTTTTGAAGTGCTTAAGTTCTGTTGTATAGTTATGTTATACTTGCGTTTCATTGATAAATAGGGTATGGAAATCGAATTGAATGTAGTATGGGTATGTATTCTAGTCCTTCATTCTGTATAATATGAGTAGCTGTCCCCGTATTATTTTGTGTGGAATACACCAGCATTCATATTAGATGAGTATGCTAGTACTCGTAGCTGATGTTCATCGTGTAGATTAAAATTCCAGTTTGTTATACGAGTATTTAACTGAATAATTAAGCATTAAAAGTTTTGATTGTAGGATAATTACTTCGATCACCACATTTTAGTTCTTAAGTTATTGTAACGGGTGAATATGGAAATAAAAGAAGTGGGGAGGGGATGAATATTTTGTTCATAAGTGTTAGTGTTATGTTAGTTTGTTTCATTTTTACGAAATGTATTTTAAGAACTATTGAGGATTCGATTTTAAAGTTGTGTTATTTAATGATTGCTTTTATATAATTAATGCTGTTTTAAGTTTCAAAGAAGTTGTAA
Organism: Nephila pilipes; assembly: GCA_019974015.1. Taxonomy (NCBI): domain Eukaryota; kingdom Metazoa; phylum Arthropoda; class Arachnida; order Araneae; family Nephilidae; genus Nephila; species Nephila pilipes. The sequence goes on along the minus strand of BMAW01092618.1, from coordinate 96,884 downwards.
CTTTTCACTCTGCTTTTTCATGCATGGTGTAATCGGTTTTTGAGTTGTTCTGTTCCACTAAGTGGCATCGGTAGCCGAGTGTTACTGATCGCGAACTCGTCGAGTCGTGGTTTCGAGCCTTGATGACACTAAAGATCCGCGATGTAGCCGGGGCCCAAAGTCTTCCCGATGGCATCGTGTAGAAGTTAGGAAAGGAGGAGTTCCAGCTCAGGTGTCATCCTCGTCACTTGACCGTGGTTCAAAAGTACGAGGTCCCTCGCCTATAGCCTCGTGTTGCTTCTACTGTGATGTTAATAAGAAACTAAACTAAAATCTTTTAGTATTTGAAAAGCAGGTAAAATGAATCTGTAGCAATGTAAGGGACCGGATATTTAATTTGTTTTAGTATTATTACCATCTGATGTTATACAGATTGTCTCATATGAGTCGGAAAAGTAAGAAGATCCCAATTTGATTTAGAGTATCTTATAGGAAATATTTAACATAACCCACTGAGCTTTCGTAATACATTTATTCAACATCGGTGGAATCCAGATAAAACGCGACGGGATTTGCTCTTAGGAAAGAGATAATTGATGACTTCAAAGATCCTTGACTGCTTGATGAATCTGAATTGCCAATCAAGTAAATGAGAAAGTGCCTGACAAGGTTAAAGATCATTTTTTTGGATGACTGGGCCAAGATAGGGTCGCTGACCATGTTGACATTTAAGTTAGACGAATTTGAAAGTGTTCGGGTAAATGTGGAAATTTGAAAAATCAGTCGGATTTGAGGGAAAGATGGAAACTTCATCCTTCGATCAGAGACACTTATTTTCTGAGAAATACCGTAATCATAAGAAACTATACTTCAGTTGTGACACAACTTCAGAAAATGTGAAGACTAGTTATAAACAAAAATGTTTTGCATGCTGAAATAAACGGTATATTCTCATATTCTGTACAACCAAAAATAAACAGGGGAACGTCTCTGTTGCTAATTCCCGTTGCAACGTAGTTCAAATCTTCGAATCTATTTCGTCTTATGATTCGAAAGCACTGCACGAATTTTTATACCTTGATGTGCAGTCCCGTTTAATCGACGAATATAAATGAACTTGGTTGATATTTTAAGTTAAGAGGCGGAGTTCCAAGTTTTGGTCATACGATCCTATACGTTCGCTGATGTGGAAAGAAATCTGATAAAATTAGCTTCTTCTGGCGAGACAGAAAAGACACTTAAAAAAATTTTGGGTATACAAATTGATGATTGTAATGCACATAAGCTCCCATAACATGTTGTGTATAGAGAATATTAAAAAGTGATATTCTGTAAAAATTTTTACATTCATTATTTCTTGCATCCATTTACAGAAAGCGCTATTAGTGATAACGAAGAAAGGCAGTTCAATGAAAATGAAGATATAAATTGGTAAAAATAAGATGTGATTTCGGAAATATCAGGCAAAATATATAATGTATATGAATATCATTAACACTTTAGATCAAGGGTTCTGAAAAATTTTGTTGCCGTGGTAACCTGGTGGTCATGGTCGCGGACTCTCATCTGGCGGTTTTCGTATCACGGGTTCGAGTCCTGAGGCCATTAAAGACCTGCCGTGTAGCGGGGCTGGTGCACATTAAATCTATCGATGTCATAAACCCTCCCACTCATGGGGAAGTTTAGAGAGGGAGGCGCCAGTTCAGGTGACGTCCTCGTCATTTAACCGAGGTTTGAAATTCGAGGTTCGTCGCCAATTGCCCTCGTTTTGCTTCTCAGTGCGACTTCAATAAACAATCGCGGTGAAAATGTAGTTTAGAGTAACTTCTTGGCGAGATTTGAAAAATCGCCAAATTTGGCGATTTTTATGGCGGAGCCTGAACTCCGCGAAGCTGAAAAGTAGGCATTTTTTGACTTACCTAAGTTTCAGTGGCGTCTCGATTTTCCGGCGGGTACACAGTAATAACGGTTTTCAAAAACTCCTTGTAGGTTTCATCCTGAATAGAATGATCGTGTCTCCGTCTCCACATGTATTAATTCATGTAAGAATGAAATTCTCCCTCGACAAAGGAACTGGGATTGGGAGAATAAACGTGGAGTAAATGATTGACGGTAAGGTAAAAAAACGCAGAAACACTATTTCAACCAAGCAGGAGAATTTGAATAAAAAAAAAACGTTTAAGAACGTAAAACGCAAAAGCACGAATACACAGCAAAATTAATAAACAACTGAACTGCACAACTGTACATCGTACTAACGGACAAAGAAAATTCTAGAAACTATGAGGTCGTCAGTAAACAATGCAAAAGACCAAACGATTAACCCGTGATTGGTTAAGGTTTAAGAAAAACAGCTGCTTGACTGTCAGATTGCGCAGGTGTAATGAATTTTGTAAAAAAGTTATCCAGACAGAAGGGGGAAAAAAAAAGATGGAAGAGTCTAATTCCGATGAATGTGGTAAATTCGAAAAGGTAAGCCCGGAGAAAGCATAAATAGTGAAAAAAATAGGTTCCGAGGATTGTATAACGAAAAAAAAAACATCAGATGATCCGGCATACTCATTCGTGTGGCAAATTCGAAAAGCATAAATAGTGGAAAAAATAGGATCCGAGGATTGTATAACGAAAAAAAAAACATCAGGTGATCCGGCATCCGTATTCGTGTGGCAAATTCGAATAGATAGCCCCGGCGATTGCAACAAAAGTGAAAAAAAAAATGATCAGAGAAAGGTATAAATATAAAAAAAAAAACTTCTTACTGAAAATCATGTATCATATGCCATATTCGTAAGGTTGCCACGGCTAAAGCCACCGCAGAGGAGAGAAAGCATGGTAACCAGAATTGTAAAAATATCGCCAAAAAAGTGTAAACAACTTTTGTCGCCAACGGGAAGTTACTCTAAAGTACATTCCAACCACAATCGCTCTTAAAATTTTAGTCTTACGATCCCCATTCCTTCTCTCAAGAATTTGCAAGTACTGGCATCATGACCCTTAGACACTCTAGTGATCTCTTTCCTATGGGGTTTACTGTCTTTGGTAAACAAAGGAAACGCACCCCCGCATACCCTACTGATCCTTCTCTATTTTCGACCCTCCTTGTCAACCAATTTGTCTTTTTTTCAATTTCTTTACGTCTAGACCGTAGTTAAAATCTTGTTTCTTGTTAATAGCCACATCTAGTTCTTGAGCCAATAATATTAAATTTCACTCACTCGCTTAAGAATTTCGAGCGTCCTTTTTCTCCAAACCACGATAATGAAAATATATATATAATTTCTAATTCAATTTTAAAAAACTAATAAATTTAAATTTAATAAATGTAAGTCAAATTAAAATGAAATACAATTTTTATCCTTGGGTAAAAAAATATTCTATCTTAATATATGAGCCGCTCAGAAGCCAATGCGGTTAAGTCCATTTTTTGATATTTTCTGATTTTTGGAAATTTTGATGAAATAAATAATAATCTTCTTAGTTATTAAAGGATTTACTTGTTGGTTACTTTTTTCTAGGTTAGACAGCCCTTTTTTTAATAGCTTCTGAATATATTGTATAATAATTTCAGTAGCCATTGTAAATAAATCCACCTTTTATCAATATTTTTTTACATAAACTTTCAAATAAAAATTAAATTATTATTCTTCTTTCGATATTTGTTGGTAACACTGAAAAACAAGAAGTTCATAGTAACTGTAACCGTTACTTCTAATTAGAATTGTTTGAGTTTTATGCATGTGCGTCAAATCACAAAAGTATTACGTCGAAGTGTTTGCGAAAATTATTGTGTTATCAAAAACATTAAATAAATTTTCTTTACTGTAAAAACTCTGACTTTTTAAAATAATAAAAAAGATTTATTGTAAGGGTATAAAAACTAAAAATGTCAATGGAAGTAGAACACAGTAAAAGTGAAACGATATTTCATCCTAATTCAAGGAGAGTTAACCGTATTGATTCTGATATATCGTCAGATAACGAAGATATAGAAAATAATTAAAATAACGGAAAAGTTGGTAGAAAACGCAGCAAGAATCCTTGGAAATGGTCTAGAAATGTTGAGAAACAAAAAAGGATACAAGGTAAACAATATCAAAATAGAAATAAAAGAATAATTCCTGCAAAAAAATTTGATAATAAACCTTGTAACTGTTTACGACTTTGTAATCGCGAGATAACCTTTTATCAAAGAAAACATGCGATGAAAAATTTTTACAAGCTTAATGATCATCATAAGCAAAATATTTTTTTAAGTGGTTTAATTAGAGTTCATGCTATCAAAAGACAACGACCCAGGAATAACACCAAAGGACCAAGATCTCAGTCTTTTGAATATTTTATTAGACTTAACGGCCAAGATGTTGGTGTTTGCAAAAAAGATTTTATAGAAACATATCAAATAAGTAACGGGCGACTATATAATTGCTGTTCAAAGGAAGATCTGAAGGACCAACGGGGGCGACATATTCCAGGTAACAAAATAGATGATTCCCATGTAAGAAAACATATAAGTTCCTTTCCTGCTATTTCAAGCTATTATACAAGTGGTCATAATCCCAGACGCAGATACTTAAATTCAGACCTTTCTATTGCAAAAATGTATAACCTGTATGTCGAACAATGTAATGAAGAGCAAATTGTACCAGTAAAGGAAAAGTTTTATTACCATATATTTTCGACAAAATTTAACTTACATTTTAAGCAACCTTCAAAAGATACTTGTGCAAAATGTGATTATTTGGTAATAAAAAAACAATCTACAATAGATGAAGAAAAAAATGCAGCTGAAGTTGAACATGACGTACACTTGCGAAATGCAGAAATTGCCCGTAATAGTATGGCTAATGATCGATTAAGAGCTTCAGACGAAATATACGTGTTTAGTTTTGATTTAGAAAAAGCACTACCATTTCCGAAACTATCCACATCAGTGGCTTATTACAAGAGAAACTTATATGTATACAATCTTGGTTGCCATGATTTAAAGACTAACGAGGGCTACATGTATGTTTGGTCTATAAACAAAGCATCGTGGGGTTCACAAGAAGTGTCATCTTGTTTAACTAAACACATTAAATTGTACGCAAAGGATTTTCAAAAAATTATAATGTATTCAGATCCATATTCAGGACAGAATCGAAATATAAAAACTGTGTTAAGTTTACTGAAATTGGTTCAGAGTGAAGATATAAAAGCTGAATAAATTGAGCTTAAATTTTCATTAAGTGGGCACAGTTATTTGCCCAATGATGCTGATTTTGCAGTTATAGAAGCTTATGCAAAAAAAATTCCGTATATTTATAACCCTAGTGACTGGTATCATATATAATACAAAATAGTAAAAGAAAAAACCCTTTCAGAGTTGTCGAAATGAATCCACAAGAATTTCTTTCCACAAAACCATTGGAAGAAGCTGCTACCAACAGAAAAAAAATCAACAAGTGGACTAACAGTCAATTGGCTTAATATGAGATGGATAAAATTGGAAAGGTCAAACCCAAGCAGCATTAAGTTGAAATATAATTTTGACGAGGATGATACCTTTCATGTAATTGATATAAAAAAACAAAAATAGGTAGGCCAGTAAATTTAAAAAATATAACTCAACCTATATTATATCCTAATGGCAGAACAATTTTGAGAGAAACAAAAAAAGACATCATGTTTCTATTAAAGTATATACCTCCAATTAAACAGGACATTAAGGACAACACGTGGAGATCAAGATTTACATTTAAATAACTCGGAAGAAGATGATGTTTGTTATGATGAATAAACATAAAACTTATGACAATAAATGTTATTTTATTATTTTTACATAAATTTCTTATCTTTTTCAGCTGCCAAAAGGTATAAGTCCTAAAATTTTTAAGATGCTGTCATTATTTCAATAAATACTTACGTTTTTATTTACACATCCTGTACATATCTTGTTTTTTTGTAGAGTTTACACCTCAAAAAAAGACTTTATACACTTTTCTAATTAAATTAATAAACCAAGAATTTTAAAAACTAATGTATCAAAAAACACTAATTTTCTCAATTTTTGTGTTTTGGACTTAACCGCATTGGCTTCTGAGCGGCTCATATATTAACTCCTCCAGTTTTTGAAATTGATATCAGTCTTAGTCTAATAAACTACCTATACGTTACTTAATAAAGAGCAAAATACTATATTCTTCCGCTATGTGAACTTGTGACGAAACAGACACAAATGACCATACTAGAAAAGAGTTTTAACTCTTGTCGTAGCGGCGCCGATACTTATTTGCTTACGTTGTGTAGGAGGTTATGCGTTTATGGTCGTATTTTGACTCCGAAATACGTTGAAATTGCGCCCTGGAAGTTAACCTTATTTAGATAAGTGCGGGTATTATAACCCTGAGGCACCCTTGTGAGCTCTTCTCTCCCGAGGGGTTTACTGTCTGATAAACCGAAACGCTCCCCCAGAATACCCTAGGGATCTTTCGCTATTTTCGACTCTCCTTGTCAATCATTTTTAACCTTTCCCTCTTACAAACATCCAGATCACAGTTACACCTTGTTTTGGCGTAGCATGGCCATATGCGACTCACGCGATTAAACTCTTCTATCACTCACTAACTCAACATGCTGAAAACGCACAATGCGATACAGTGATACTAATGTACATAGTGATATTTTTTCAATGGGCCCGTGTGATGACTGGGAAGGACAGAATAGTCCCACTGTAGCTCATGCATGTCGTAAGAGGCGAGTCAAATGGGCACCCAGTGTCTGGGGGTATAGCCGGCACCCTGCCCCTGGGGATTATATCAGGAGACATCAGAGACTTGCCTTCTTTAGGTAAGATGGGCATTATGACCCCGAGGCACCCTAGTAATCTTTTCTGTCCCATGGGGTTTACTGTTTTTGGTGAACACGGGTGACGCACCCCCGGGTTACCCTAGCGATCCTTCTCTATTTTCGATTCTCCTTGTCAACCGATTTTTGTCTTTTCTTCAATTTCTTCACGTCCAGACCACAGTTATGTTTTGTTTGGCGCAGGATAGCCATATATGACTCTTGCGCCAATAAACTTTACATTCAGTCAGTCATTTTTTCAATATATAAATTGTTATGAATCGCAGTTCGACTATTAGACCACATTTGTGATGTTATAAACATTTGACCACATTTGTGATGTCGCAATGTAATGTATTGAAGATAATGAATAGATTGTGACCGTCTCTTAAAATTTATGTATCTAAATTAAATTTCGCGACCTCAACATTTAGCTCTGCTACCTAATTTGGGGTCATCACCCACAGCTTAGAACGTGCAGTTTTAGATCAATGCGTTGGGTTTGAGAGTAGTGAAAATGAAAGTGATTTCTCGAAGAATGGAAGATCTTTTATGGCATTGCAAAAAGAGAACGCTTCTGTGAAAATGATTTGGGAAACGGCAGAAAGTAATCATTTCATACGTGGAGGATTATAGAGTTGTGCTTTCAGAATGGATTTGTGGTGATGACAGCAAACTAGTACTACTACTGGCTTAAGAAATGGCATATTTCATTAATAGCTCGTGAGATTTCAATTTTAGATGAATATTAAACAATTTAAATATAAATTTTATCTGCCAAAACTAATGAAAGATATTAAATATTGCGCGAGCTGTAAGCCAAGTCAAGTTAGAAAAATCGCTATATACCGGAATAGAATTCCTGATCATTGTGTAAAATATACCCTCTGGTACTTTAGGTGCCTACAGGATTTATATACCTACATAATGATTCTTTTCAGTTCCACGGGGCTTACTGCCTTTGGTAAACACTGATCCTCCCTTCTCGTCAATCAATTTGTCTCCTCCCCCTTCCTTTTTTTTCAAGCGTCTAGATCAGCTAGCTATACCTTGTTTGGCACTGCATAGCCACTCCTGGTTTAGCGCCATTGAATTCCACTGTAAGCAAAATACCATTGTCTCTTTTCTCGAAATCTGAAATGTTGCCATACAATGTGAAATTCCACTAAAAATGTAAAGTGTTACAAATTTAATGAGAAGACAGTCGGTCACGTCGCTCGCTAAATAACTTGTATATGAGGGAGCTATCTAATTAAATTTTTTTAAATAGCGAAAAAGCTGAAATTACATATTATACTATTTTTTTACATAGAATTATTTATAAGATTTTTAATATCGAATTATTTATAAGTAATTTAAAATGACATTTGTCAAATGATTATTACAATGTTCATTTGTCTCGTGTAGTGACCGGGTGTGAAAGAATAGTCCCACTGTAGCTCATACATGTCGCAAGAGGGGCCTAAAATGGGTACCCAGGGTTCGGGGGGGGGGGGTATCGCCAGCCCCTGGAGTAGGGACCCAGGGGCAGGAGACCTCATATCAGGGGATCTCGGATTTGTCTTTAGATAGGTAAGGGCATCATGACCCCAAGGCACTCAAGAGATATTTTTCTTTCCCAAGGGGTTTAATCTCTTTGGTAAATACGGGTGACTCGCTCTTGGGATACTCAAGCAATCCTTCTCTATTTTTTACCCTTCTTGTCAACCAAAATTTTATTATTTTTTTTCCTATTTTTTTCACACATTGAAATCAGTTTTATACTTTACTAGCATTGCTCTCGCTCACATTGTTTGGCGCAGCATGATCACATATCTGGCTTTTGCGCCGTGACAAATACTATCACTTATTAAAACTTTTAGACCACATTACACCTTATTTGGCGCAGCATGGCCACATCTGGCTCTTGCACCATTTAACTTCACCATCACATTACAATGTTCATTTGATAAAAAAAATATCCAAGCAATATTGATTAAATTACAAAATTTGAAACAAGAAACAAAATAAGGAAGAGGACAAAATTAATCATCGCTTTGCCTCAGTATTTTAGTGGTATTTAATTTTATGTGTGTTAAGAAAAATAAGCATTTTGTCCTTTGACAATGAAAACAAAAAGTTAATGAAAGAAATGTAACATTTCTTTCTCATGGGGGGGACCAAATATTTTAGCAAATTGGAGAAGCGGGAGAAACTATCAAAACATCATCGAAAGAAAAAAAATTATTCCACTCTATCATTTGTCGATTTAATTGAAGACATTAATATACTGAACTTCAGTTTCATTTCTAATTATTTAATTTTAACTAGACCGGAATGAAACTTAATTTTTAAGCTATAGTCTTGAGCAGAGAAAGGAATGGGCAGCGGTAGCCTAGTGGTCAAGGTCGTGGACTAGCGGCCGGCGGTTTTCGTTCAGTCGCGGGTTCGATCCTTGGCCGCCAAAGACCCGCCGTGTAGCTGGGGCTGATGCACGTTAAATCTGTTCGGGGCCCAAAGTCCTCCCGTTGGCGTGGTGTGGATGTTAGGAGAGGGGTGGGGTGCCAGCTCAGGTGTCGTCCTCGTCACTTGACCGTGGTTCAAAATTACGAGGTCCGTCGCCAATAGCCCTCGTGTTGCTTCTAGTGCGACGTTAATAAAAACTAAACTAAACTATAGAGAAAGGAATTTTTAAAGTATAAGTAAAATATTATAGTCCGTAACTTATGCTGTTTTTGCTTTCTGTCAGCCTGATCCAAAACCCTGGGCACATTTTCAGGCAGAAAATTGATTCAATTTTCATATAAATTTGCGACTCGCAATAGAACTGTATCACACACCATTGTTTATAGTACAGAAATCTTAAAATTTAGAAACATTCCAAAAATGCCTAATTTATTGCTTCAAGTTTTGTCTTGAAATTTCGGGTCCTGTTCTTTGATATTACGCAAAGACAACCTTATCAGATCGTTGCTTAATATCAATGAGTAAGACTAATAATAAATTCATGTTCAGATATTAATGCGTGATATTAACTGGAGTTCGTTTTTTTTTTTTCTCCCTCTTTTGCCATACTGTACAAAAAAAAAAAACCGCAATTTCTCACTCTATCGTTTGTGAAGTGAGAAATCTGTTTCGCATTACTTTGTTGTAGACAAAATGTGGAACATCGAAGGAAATTAATTCTAACTGGGATGAGTTTCATAGTATTGATTCTTTATGCGATAGATAAGTCGGAAAACTGAGTTAATGTTGGAGTATTTTATGTACGATGATTTCGACGATTCTTTGCTTTCAATCTACTTACTTCCTACCAATCACTCTAGTAGAATAGGCCGCGGTAGCCTAGTGGTTATGGCTTCGGATTCGTGACCGACGGTTTTCGTTCAGTCGCGGGTTCGATCCTTGAAAGCCAAAGACCCGCCGTGTAGCCGGAGCTGATGCACGTTAAATCTGTCGGGTCCCAAAGTCTTCTCGTGGCATGATGTGGAAGTTAGGAGAGGGGGGTGCCAGCTCGGGTGTCGTCCTCGTCACTTGACCGAGGTTCAGAATTACGAGGTCCGTCGTCAATAGACCTCGTGTTCTAGTGCGACGTTAATAGAATCTAAACTAAGTTAGTTTGGATTTTACTAACGTCTTCTTTTTCGAATTTTGCTTCGATGCTCAATTTTTCTAAACTAATCTTTTCTAGCTCTAGTTCATTTTATTTTTCTCTTTATTTTTATTTTTCGGAAATAGCTATTAGCATATTGTTGTACAAAATTCGCATCTTCCTAACTTTCTTTGTTAAAAATTAAATTTCTTAACTCTATTTCTGTTACATTGTAAATTATTTCTCCGATTTCTTGGCTAATCATGCAAAGATAATCCTTTTAGCGTCTAAAATAATTTTTCTACTGTTGCCCAATGATTAACAAAACTACTCTCTAGATATCATATTGGAACAATTTTATCACTCTCAGGGGCTTACCTACTTCAGGTAAGTACGGACTTCACGAACCCGAGGGGCCTGAGTGATCTTTTTTCTTTCCCATGGGGTTTACTGTCTTTGGTAAACACGAGTGACGCTCCCCCGGGGTACCCCCGCTAAAGTTCCGCCGTGTAGCCGGGGCTGATGCACGTTAAATTTGTCGAGGCCCAAAGTCCTCTCGTTGGCATGATGTGGATGTTAGGAGAGGGAGGTGCCAGCTCGGGTGTCGTCCTCGTCACTTGATCGAGGTTCAAAATTACGAGGTCCGTCTCCAATAGCCCTCGTATTGCTTCTCGGTACGTCGTTCATAAAAATTAAACTTCTCAAATGTATAGAGAAGTATAGTTTCGTTTAACATTCAGTTCTACTTGTATTGAGAACTGCAGTAACCCAGTGGTCACGATTGCGAGTTTCTTAACCTGTGATATTATAAGGCAAATTATGGTATCGAACCCTCTTTCCACGAAAGATGCTTTTTGCTGTAATGCGTGGCTCCTTTTTGGTATAGTTGTGGTCACTAGGCGATAAATTGTTGTCATCTGTACTTGGCCATGACCCAGAATTGCGAAGTAAGTTGTCGTTACACTTTGTGTAGCTTCTAGTCTCAACATTTAATAAATCCAAATTTTAGTCCATTTTATGCAAATGGATGCTGAAAAATTCGAGTTGATTTTTGTTTTGTATTTCAACTTGTATTATATCAGCATATATATTTTTTTCACAAAGGGTCGAATTTGAGAATTTATTAAGTGTTTTTTCAAATTTTTGGAATTTATTATTGCAAATGGGTATTTTTGCTCAACTAGCACATGTTTGCAGTAGTGTATATTAATAGTGGAGTAGTTTTTGTTTTTACAAAAAGTTGGGACTTAAAAATATATCTATTCCAATCTTATTCTGTAACATTAGGCGTGATTACCCAATGTTATAGCGAAAGAAAATATAATATAATTTCGTCTTTTAAAATGTTGTACTCCATCATTTCCAATCCAAAGAAAGTGTGCAGCAGGCTTCTGTAATCTAGACCAGCGGCCTAAATCTTACTCCTTTGTCTGCTTTGTTCAGTCTTGGTAATAAGAGACAGGAATATTTTGCGGTTGCATACGCAACGGCCTTGGGTAGTGATGAGAGATCAGTGATCATCAACTGGATTATTACTTGCATGATATATGTATTATACAAGGACAATAGCTAAAAAGGAAAATTATGCCGTAATCGCATTGTGATAATTTGATCTTCTATATACGCTTTTTTATGTCTTGCTAATCTTTCGTTTGGAATTGAAAGTTATATTACTTTGAAGCTATTTTTCCTTAATATTAAAACTTTCATTCTAAAATCGTATAATCGTTACAACGGTTAGTAAGTAAAGTTTTGAGTGTTGAATTTACTTGCAGTTTCTACCTGTTTAAATTCTACTTACGCACCAACGTTTATGACATAAATTTAGGGCTAATACAGGGATATATATTTAGGTAATGGAACAAATTTATTTTGGAAAAATTGTGTATTGTGTTAGTTTGCGACTCGAAGAAGGGCAGTAAAAAAATCATGTCTTTTTGTACTAAGTATATAAAATCGTTATTTCTGTTAATTCATACTGCACCATTGAAAATGGGGAAAAAATAATAACTGTTAAAAAGGCTATTGAATAAGTTGAATATTTTTCGAAAATACGAATTTACTAACACAAGTGAATTTGTTTTCTTGGTGAATAATAAATATAAAAATAAGAAATTTTGAGATTATCGGATAATTGCCAATTTTAATTGAAGACTGTAAATATATATAAATTCTCCGAAAGAGTTAACTACAAACTTCTCGGAGAAAACTCCATTGTTTTACTGAATATGCCACTCAAATGGAATGTTGCAATCGCATGGCGGTACTATTGCATCTTCGATGGGAGGTGGAGAAGGAGGGGTCGAAAATGACGCCTTTGAATGCCAGTGATTTCAGAATTGGATACAGCAAATCAATAGTGGTTTTGTACAATTGTTCATAATTTGGAAACTTGAGAATTCTAGAAAATCAAACTTTCCATTTTCTCTGTTGCATATGGCCGCAGTAGCCTAGTGGTCATTGCCGCGGACTCGCGGTCAGCTCTGTTTCCATCGTGTCATGGGAATCGAGCCCTGATGTCCCTAAGAGACCCACCCCCAAAGTTCTCTTGTTGGTGTGGTGTGGAAAGAAGTGCCAGCGCAGGTGTCGTCGACATCACATGATCAAGGATCAAAATTACGAGGTCCATCGATAATAGCCCTAATAGGTTTTTTTTATAAACAATCAGTCTCAGTTGAATATCCCCTATGGAATTATATCAGGGGACAGGTCCTCCAACTTGGAGGACCTTGGAAGCATCTTTAGGTAAGTATGGGAATCATGACCCCGAAGGCCCCTAGTGATCTTTTCTATCTATGGGGTTTACTGTCCTCAGTAAACATGGATGACACCCCCCCCCCCCATCCGGAATACCACGGAGATTATTCCCTATTTTCGATCCACCTTGTCTACCTTTTTTTTCATGTTTCATTTTCCCCCCAACATATAGACCATTCATATTTTGTTTGGCGCAACATGGCCATATCTGGCTCTTGCGCCATTGGACTTGTTTATCCCTCCCTCACATTCAACATTTTCCCACAACAATTTTACAAGTGGACATTATCAGATTCTTGCCGACTAGTGACTTCCTTTTCTGTGGAATAATCTTTGCTAACTTATAACTTGCTTCCTGAGCCTTTTCCATAACCGTGAATGTGCATACAAAAGCTGCACTATGCCTAATTTGAAATTTTAATATAGTATCAAAATGATTAAGTTTTTAATTTTCATATTAGTACTATTCGCCGTGAGAAGTTCGTTCATTTTTGTTGGAGTCATTGCTGTATTCGAAAGTCTACTACATACGAGACTATGGAAGAGGATCTTTTGAATCACCAGTCCATGTAAAGATCAATGATAACATTCACTCTTACAACGAATCTTTTTTTTTTCTTTCTTTTTTTGCTCCTCCTTCTTTATCAGACTTTTGAAATTTTGTATGAGATTCAACATTCCCGTCGGAGCTTCTCTACGGAGAGGTTGTGTGTCATACGCTCTTGCGTTTTTCGCCGTTGTTTGCGTTTTTTATAAACTTTTTTCAACCACCGATAGCATTTTACTGCATCGGAAATCAAATAATATCATATATAAGGAAAAAACATTTGTTTTTTCCAAAACAAAAACTTTTTACTGAATTCGATAAAAAAAAAATCAAGATCTCCGCCCGGAAAGGGTCCGGAACCTACTATGACGAATTTTGGTGGCCAAATCATGATGACAAGTGAAACAAGTCTGCCTGTGGAGGTAAGTGCTAGCCTGTGCTCGCTTGCTTTGCTTAATAATGAACAATGCAATAATCTTATTTCGCTTTTGCTTCCGCATCAGTACGAAATCTTAAGTCAAACAATTGCTAATATTTTGAATGCTCCTGGATCAGAGGAAAACCTACCCCTAATCCAACACAAAAATCTACTCAATATTGAACACACCCTATACCGCAAAAATCTACAAATCAGATTCGATGAGGCAAATGCCACCATCGCCAAGCTTTCGCTTGAGTCAGAAAACATTCTTAAGATGAGACAAATCTTCACTACTAGTCTCTTCAGAATTATCCGGATTACTTATTTTCAAGTTTCTCTACAATTTAAACGATCAAATCTTTATAAATAAAAAATTAGAAACAAAACCTAATAAAATACTATTAAAGTAAAGAAATAAATACGAACTGGAATTTCTTAACTAACCACTGTAACGTCTGTGGCATAACGACTCCCCTCTTTCTTTTACCCAACTCATAAATAAGAGAATGCTTTCAGCATCTGTACTGCCCGAGCCACATGTGATCTCCAAGATGCCAACAGTTGGAGATCGTAACTGTTTTGGCAGGTTGTGAATTCGCCTACGAGAAGTCGTTGGAGGTCGATGGCCCTCAAAGAGCGCCAGTCCCCGAGCGGTTCCCACCCAAGAAGGTTGTCTTGGTAAATCCAGTCACAAATTTATATATTTAAGAAAATTATCCAAACCACTACCGCGAATAATGAAACCGCTATAGCTTTTGAAGATAATTTAGAATGTTATTAAGAAATAGGTAAATTCTGATTTTAAGTTAAAATATTTAATACGGTTATGTACAGCTATTTTATAGAAAATTTGTGACAGGAGGTACCAAGACAACCTTCTTGGGTGGGAACCGCTCGGGGAATGGCTCTCTTTGAGGGCCATCGACCTCCAACGACTTCTCGTCGGCGAATCTCCCTAATCCCTTCACAACCTGTCGAAATATTTACGATCTCCAACTGTTAACATCTTAGAGATCACATGTGGCTCGGGCAGTCCTGATGCTGAAAACATTCTGTTATTTATGAGTTCGGCAAGGGAAAGATGGGAGTCGTTATGCCATAGACGTTACACCACATGATTCTACATTTCTTGCATCACTAATGCATACACGTCACACCCATTTCCCCACCGAAGTTTCCGGAGAACAGTACCAAATCTGAAAAATAACTTTCTTATGTATGTGTTATTTCCCTATTTCTCTCTTGCGGAGCCTTTAACAATGTTTCGTGGAATCCTAGGGAAGCCCTGGTTGGGAAATGCTGGTTTAGATAAGTTTTTTTT
The DNA here is from genome assembly GCA_019974015.1 of Nephila pilipes. Lineage (NCBI taxonomy): Eukaryota > Metazoa > Arthropoda > Arachnida > Araneae > Nephilidae > Nephila > Nephila pilipes. The sequence continues at coordinate 81,466 of BMAW01092618.1, read as the reverse complement.
GTTTACCACAGCTACATGTATTTAGTCCCAATTGCATTTGAATACTGTTACGAACCCGCGATGACGCTTCCCTGCAACGGTTCTCTTATGAAGGAAAAGAGATATTTTGAGGAGATTTGATCAGTCAGTCAAGCAAAGTTAAACCAACGATCCAATAACCTCGGCGACAAAACGAAAGTCACTGAAAGTGCTGGAACCAAGGAGGAACCTCGATTCGGAAACAAGTTACGAACTTTCCTGAATTTTCCCTCTGATGCCACGCTTGGTTGGTTCAGATATAAATACGCCGACAGTCTGAGACAGAAGAATCGGACTGTCTTTGGAGTCTCCCTTTCAAGTGTTAAGTAATACTGTGGGGGGGGGGTTGGCCGTAGTGCGCACTAGTAAGCTGAATGTTATTAAAAGGGTTGTGCTGTTGGTGTCCAAGCTCTGCTATCTGTGTGTCCTGAATATTTGCGAATAAAGCGTCATTTGTCTTTATCCTCCGTGTTGTGTGTGGACTGATTTTCATTCGTATACATCCACACGAAACAGAAAATTTTGTAACTATATTTTGACAACTTGACTGACTTGGATGTTATCTCATTCTTCACCGCCATCTGTTAAACTCGGTAATTACGAAAATTGCGTGGTGAGAAATTCCCTTGTTTCCCAAGTAGAATGCAGCAAACAATACATCTGTCGCCTTCCGCTTTTTTTTTTTTTTTTTTCTATATTTTCATTAATGCTCAGTTTACGAAAAATATAAAAATATTAGTTTTTCTGTATTGTCATGCATTGAACACTGAACATTTATTTTCTTCATCGGAGAAAATTTAATTTGTTTAGTTAAATTTAAATGTATAATTTATTTTGAGAATTTGTTTGAATTTTCGATTAAACAAACGTTGATTAACGTTTGTTTATACCTTGGGTATTTTTACTATAAGACATTTTTATCTTCATTTAAACTCCTTTAGTTTTAAAATACTAAAACAATTGAATGTAAGTAATCTTTTCTTCATAGACTATTTCTGTATTAAAAAAGAAACTTTTCAGAGAAAGTGATATATTTAACTAAATTTTCTCTATGAATTCGTTTTGTAAATCCGTATAATTGTGGGTTATATTATAATAATTTTATTTATTTTTTTGTTTCAGATGGACACAAACCCAGATCAGTACGTAGGTAAGTTTCAGTTTTATTCTATGTATAAATAATTTTTGCAATATTTGTTTTCAAAAAAAAAAATTTAAAAAAATTGATTTGGAAAATAATAAGTGTGAATTTAATACTTCTAGAAGCACAACTAAAAACGTGAGTAACTTAGCTTGAAGAAGATAAAAAAAATAATCAATTTCTATTTGAAAGAGCTGTCGTTATATGGTTTGTTTGAATTTTAATTATTACGGTTGCAGTAATGATATAGATCTGGTCTTAATGCCGGAGTGAATTTAATCAGATTGATATATTTCGATGGCCACATGGGAAAAGATTTGGGTTTTCATATAGATCAACCAGTTTAAAGAGTGCTGGTTAACATTTATTTAAATATGTGTCTATATCTAAAGTTTATTTTTTTCGTCATGTCGAAGTGGATAAAATTAATTGTAAACCATCTCCAAAAACACAAAGCGTGGGTTTAAATTTGAAGGCAAAAAAATGACACGGCTCTGAATTTAAAAAAAATAATAAAAAAAAAACGAAATTTTTGAAGTATTGGTGGCAATTAGAATTGTTCAAAGTTTATTACTTTTGATTACATATTTTGTTAAAGTCTAAAAATATGCCATTAGGGCAGAGCTCGTAATTTTAAACCACAATCGGATTGGGAAAATAATCTACAGATTTCTTGCCTTCTTTTCGAACTCTACCCATATACCTTTAGGTTTTAGTTTGACGTGGTTATTTTGCGTGTTTAATTTTTAGAAGTTATGCTGCTAAGCAACCCTGAAATAGAGTGAATGATAACTGTCCCAAACTCTGCTTACGCTTGATTTATTTGTGGGTAGATTTTATTGACACAAAGATCGTACTTGGCAAGTTACGTTAAACACTGATTTACTAATGATAAAGATTTTTACACATGAAAATGTTAAAATTATATCTGTGACCTACATACGTAAAGTGAAGGAAGGAAAATGCAAATATGTATTAGTTGATAAAAAGGAGTTTATATAAAGTTGGGAAAAGTTAAAACTAGAAGAGGGTCGGTCGGATCTTAAGCGCACATTGGACGAGCGTCACTCTTATTTACTAAAGACATCAAACCTTATGGATCGCTCGGGTACTTCGGGGTCGAAAATCTCGTTCTTACCTACAGAAGGTAATCCACAGATTGGCCTGTGCCTTGAAAATCCTGTATGGTGATTTGGAGTAATAACTCCAAGGTCAATTGAATAATTTTCAGATTTAAACGTTACTACTTCAAAATCTTCGAACACAACTTTTTTTTTTTTTGTTACCTTTCCTCGCCGTATTATCTATTAACCTGATCCCCTAAAGGATGGGAACTTCATAAAGATCAAGAACCATACATTTTGCTGTTTAATATTCTTATCTCTATCGGGAGCTTATATTTAGGCAAGTATGGGTGTTTTGACCCCGAGATACTTTAGTGGTCTTCAATCCCAAGGGGCCAAGATCTCCAGTGTTGCTTCTAAGGGCGATGTTAGGGAACAATCCCACTGGGTTTACTGTCTTTTGGGGATGGTGTGGAAGTTAGGAGAGGGGGTGTGTGTGTCGTCCTCGTCACTTACCGAGGATCAAGATTACAAAGTCCGTTGCCAATAGCCCTCGTGTTGCTTCTAGTGCTAACGTTAATAAAAACTAAACTAAAACAAGCTACTGTCTTTTCGGTGACGATTTCCTAGGATGTCCTAACTATTTTCGAACCACCTTTTCATCCAACTTTAGGTTATAGCAATCACAGTAAAAGGTAGTGGAGCGGATTCGTGACTAGCGGTTTTCGACGAGTCGTGGGTTCGAACCTTGATGCTACTAAAGACCCACCGTGTAGCCGGGACTGATGCACGTTAAATCTGTCGTTGCTCAAAGTCTTTTCATTGGCATGGCGTGGAAGCTAGGAGATGGAGGTACCAGCTCGTATGTCGCCCTCGTCACATGACACCCCCCACCATAACTTATTTGCTTTTTAGACATATTGGCCTTTTACACCAAATTTGAATTTTTAACTTTTAACGTGTATTTTTACTTTCTGTGAATTTCTACTTAAGAATTATAAATTTTAATTCTTTTTAACAAATGTTTGGTGCAGCATAGCCTACCTTGGCTCTTGCGCCATAAAATCTCAGTTACTCACCTCGTTACATGACCGAGACTCAAAATTACGTAGTCTATCGTCAATAGCCCTCGTGTTGTTTCTAGCGCTACGTTAATAAAACCAATCAATTACCTTTTACTTCTATCATTTTCATCTAGATAGGTTACACATGATTTGGGACCCTTATTATGACAGGGAATGACAGAATAGTCCCATTGTAGCTCATGCATGTCGTAAGAGGCGACTAAAATGGGTACCCAGCGTCTGGGGGTATAGCTGGGCACCCGGTTTCTGGGGATTATATCGGGGGACCTCAGGGACTTGCCTTCTTTAGGTAAGTGCGGGCACCATGATCCAGAGAGAGACGCGCCCCCGGGTTACCCTAGCGATCCTTCTCTATTTTCGGCCTTCCTTGTCAACCAATTTGTCTTGTCATCAATTTCTTCTCGTCTAGACCACAGTTAAATCTTGTTTGGCGCAGCATAGTCATATCTGCCTCTTGTGCCAATAAACTTTATTTTTTCACTTGATCCTTCATTGTTTAATGTCTAGGTCACAGATTTACCTTGTCTGGCGCAGTATGGCCACATCTGGTTCTTGCGCCAATAAAACTTAACCATCATCATCGTGAAATATTTGCTTGTATGGAAATTTTCATTAATACTTTTCGTTCCGTTTCTGAAAATATTGCTATTGATGTCTTCTGGGGTAATCCACTAGATGTATACAGATATTGCCTGTTCTTTCCAAAAAAAAATTTTGAATCCAAAGAAATATAATGCGATTGAATTGTATCTTGCTAGCTAATCTGTGAATGATTTCTGGTGATTGAATTATATGTAATTTTGAAATGTGTACAGATAGCACACAGTAGCCATCGGATAAAATAAGAAACTTTTGTTTTATCCAATTAGATAATCCATCATTCCCGTCGGAGCTTCTCTACGGAGAGGTTGTGTGTCATACGCTCTTGCGTTTTTCGCCGTTTTTTGCGTTTTTTATAAACTTTTTCAACCACCGATAGCATTCTACTGCATCGAAAATCAAATAATATCATATATAAGGAAAAAACGTTTGTTTTTTCCAAAACAAAAACTTTTTACTGAACTCATAAAAAAAAAAAAAAAAAAAAAAATAAAAAAAACCCCCCCCGGAAAGGGTCCGGAACCTACTATGACGAATTTTGGTGGCCAAATCATGATGACAAGTGAAACAAGTCTGCCTGTGGAGGTAAGTGCTAGCCTGTGCTCGCTTGCTTTGCTTAATAATGAACAATGCAACAATCTTATTTCGCTTTTGCTTCTGCATCAGTACGAAATCTTAAGGCAAACAATCGCTAATATTTTGAATGCTCCTGGATCAGAGGAAAACCTACCCCTAATCCAACACAAAAATCTACTCAATATTGAACACACCCTATATCGCAAAAATCTACAAATTAGATTCGATGAGGCAAATGCCACCATCGCCAAGCTTTCGCTTGAGTCAGAAAATATTCTTAAGATGAGACAGTCCATGACTAATGAAATGGACATCCTTAAAGAAAATATCCGTTAGGAAATTTTAGATGAAATCAATAAAACTCAACACGACGATGGATTTGTGACGGTCAGTCGCCGTAAAAAAATGAAAACCAAGGATGTTACATCCCATTACACCTTCAAACCCAACACTAGCAACACTATCTCTCCCCCCTCCACCGCACCTACACCATCGACCAATAGCAAAACATCCACTCCCCCCTCCACCGCACCTACACCACTATCCAATCAATTTAGTCAACTTGAAATAGAGGAATCTATGGATGATCAAAGTTCTCCCACCAATAAAGCCCCCCCCCCATTGTTTTAACTAAAGTATCCAACCCCAATGATGTTATTAAAAATCAATATAAAAACCAACGTTTTTAAAAACAACGTTTTTATATGGTGGCAAAGTTTATTAGAGAAAAATATTGAAATAATAGTTAAAAATGTTAGTTATTTTTAACTTAAAAATTTACTTAAAAAGAGGCATTTGTGAGAGTATTAAAAAATTCATAATACTCATAAAATCAAAACATGCACTTGAAAGTTTGTAAGTCATTCTATTAAAAAAAGAATGGGAACCAGAATTCAGAAAAAATTATTGTGATAAGACACGGCGCCAAATATTGGAAACTTTCTTTCTTGCTAATGATTACTGACTAAAAGTCAGCAACCCTTGCTATCTCGGAGATAGTAAAGGGGAGATAGTATCTACCCTTTGTGAGTACAAAAGGTTTACGATACCGCATGCTGCGTGGGGAATGCCCGGTGCTCCCAGAGGGGGAAAGAAATTTTTTCCTCAATTCTAAAAGCGCCGAGAGGAAAGAATATTTTGACTTATTGAAATATTAGTTAAAACTTGTCGCAAACGTCTAAATATTTCATTGTTAGGCGAGTACGAACGATTCCCAAAATTTCAAAGCTCTAACTTGATGGGAAGTTGGTTAAATTAACGATCGAAAATTTGATGACACACACACTCTCTCTCTCTCTCACACACACACCAAGTGAAATTCAGAAAAACGTTGTAAAATTAATTGCATCACTGAGGAAAAAATCGTCGGAAAAATAAACGGATCCAACCTAAAGCTATTTCCTACCTCCATTGATGCCCACCGAACAATTCAAAGACATATTGCCGAAAATAAGATCGAAGCTCATACATATGAGCTTCCTGGCCAAAAATTAGCTAAATTTGTCATCAGGGGACTCCCTGTTGACACTGAACCCAAAATCATAATAGATGAGCTAAATTCATATGGTTGGCTGGTGGAAACCTGTCATGTTATGAAATCTCGCAAAATAAATATGGCTATGCCACTTTTCTTGATACAAGTGCCTAAAAACGCTGAAATCTTTAGTGTAGATCACATTGGCTACCTAAAGATTAAAATAGAACCATTGAAAAAAAGGGTTGTACCAAATCAATGTTACAGATGCCAATCCTTTTTTCACCATTCGAAATTCTGCTCCCGTTCCCCTCGATGCCTAAAATGCGGCGAAAGCTACTTCTCCAGCCAGTGCCCCCAATCTAAAGATACCCCGGCTAAATGCTGCAATTGCGGCGGTGCACACACCGCCAATTTCTCAGAATGCCCAAAAAATCCACTAAACTTTAAACCATCCCCTCCCCCTGCAGTCAACGCATGGGAAGAAAGAGCCAAAAAAGCTGCCCAAGCAGCCAACATAAACACAACTACCCCCACCTCTGAAATCACCACACCCCCTGCACCGCACGACCAGACTACCACACCCGCCACTGTTCCGACTGACCCCACCCCCCAGGACACCGAAAGTTCGTTCGCTTCGGACTTTAAGGACATCCTTAACCTCTTTAATCCCAAAAAAACTCATCCTCTCCATGAATCTCCTGAAAAATATCAATCAAGAATTAAAAAAAAATTCAGACGCAATTAAAAAATTTGAAGTCATTTTTGATTGTATCCCGAAACTTCTTGACATCTGGTGCTAATTTTTAACTCCACACACAATTTCCCTCCCCCCCTCACAATAGTTAGCTGGAATGCCAACGGCATTCGACAAAAAATAGAAGAACTCAAAAGCTTCATCCTTGATCATAACCCGGACATAATTGGTTTACAAGAAACACACCTCAACCCCCCTGACCGACTTAAAATTCCAAATTACACTGTTTATCGAACAGACCGCCTCACCCACAGAGGTGGCGGTACTGCTTTAATTATCAAAAATTCATTACCACACCATCTCAAAGTTAAAAACACCACAACCTCTGAAAACACATTACACATCGAAACGCGTAACGGTCAGAAAATCACTATTTCCTCGGTTTATCACCCCCCTCAAAAAACCATAACTCCTAATCAACTAGCCCACATCCTGAATGACAACAACATAGGGATCATGTTCGGCGATTTTAACACCAAACATCCCCTTTGGAATAGAGGCAGGTCGAATAGATCAGGTCGTTTAATTCACGAATTGATCACCGACAACAACTACATCGTGTTCGCACCCGACTCCCCCACCCACTTTCCCTACAATAGTCCAACAAATTGTACTATCGATTTCGGCATCCTCAAAAACATTACTAACTGCAATTGTGATAGCATTTCCGAACTCTCTAGCGATCACAATCCTATCCTTTTCGAAATTTTTCTTGAAAACATCCTCCCCTCCCCCCTCCGCACAATGACCACTACGGACTGGTTCAAATTTAATCGCACAATCTCGGAACTTTTAATCGGTAACCCCATCATCAATTATAAATCCGAAATAGACTCCTCGATTACAAACTTCTCTTCCCAAATGCAAAACGCTATCCAAACTTCAAGTACAACCAAATCCATTAAAAGCCCCCACCTCCGCCTCCCCCCTTTCATACTGGACTTAATTAAAGAAAAAAACAGAATTAAAAAAATTTGGCAAAATTTTAGATATCCCCCTTTTAAACAAGAAATTAACAGAATTCAAAGACTCATAAAAAAAGAAATCTATAAATTTAAAAGTAAAAAATGGGCCGATTTACTCTCAGAATTAAACACCGAAGACAATAGCCTATTTGAAATGAACAAAAAATTATCCTGTAAATTTCAACCCATCCCCCCCCCCGGGGGGGGGGGGGGGGGGGGGGGTGTCGGGTAAAGATAAAGCTGACCTCTTCGCCCTGTCTCTTGAAAACTCATTTCAGGAAAACCCCTTCCCCTACGATGACTTACTCATTGAACGCACAGAATCCATAGTTCAAAATTGCATAACACAACACACTAATAGCTCTTTCAACCCTCCCCTCACATCCCCAAACGAGGTCATTAGCATTATTAAAAAACTTAAAAACCGAAAAGCCCCTGGACAGGATGGCATACACAACAAAGCCTTTAAATCACTCCCCATACATTGTATCACACACCTCACCAAAATCTACAATAAATGTCTCTTACTTGCTCACTTTCCTGACCAATGGAAACACGCGGTCATTATCCTGTTTCCTAAACCAGGCCTTAACCACGCCCTCCCTAACAACTACCGTCCCATCAGCCTGCTTAATACCATATCTAAGATTTTCGAAAAAATTCTACTCACCAGAATTATGGATTTCACCCTCCAGAATAATATCTTACCTGATGCTCAATTCGGATTCCGCCATAAACACAGTACTGTTCACCAACTCCTTCGTAACATCATCACCGAAGGCTACAACCACAAACAAGTCACTTTAGGTATATTCCTTGACATCCAAAAGGCCTTTGATCGTCTTTGGCACGATGGCCTTATTTCAAAACTAATCCAACTCCAATTCCCCCCTAAATCACAATCCTCATTAACTCATTTCTTAAAAACAGATAATTCCAAGTTAAAATTAATAGGCTTTTTCCTACACAGGTAAGATATCTGCGGGGTGTCCCCAGGGGTCAGTTTTAAGTCCGAGCCTCCACTCCCTCCACACCTTTGATTTCCCTCAATTCCCACTGACCAGCCTATGCTTATTCGCGGACGACGCAGCCATCCTCGTCCAATCTCACAACCCAAACGTCGCCCGAAAAAAATTACTAACACACCTTAACAAAATCGAAAAGTGGCTTTCACTCTGGCGCATCGCGGTCAATACTAATAAAACCAAAGCACTTGTTTTTAGAAAAGGCACAGCCCCACCCCCTGGTAAAAAACTACACTTATTCGGAGAAGATGTCGAGTGGAGCACCGATATTAAATACCTCGGTGTTACACTCGACTCAAAACTCACCTTCAAAAAACACATCATTAATATCAAAGAAAAATGTTGGAAAAAACTTTTTAATTGTCTACCATTAATAGGAAGACATTCAAACTTATCACTTAAAAATAAAATTTTACTTTTTAAGCTAGTAATCCGACCCATAATTTTATATGCATCCTCCATTTGGGGGCACGCAGCAAAAACCCATTTCAAACACCTTCAGACCCTCCAAAATAAAATTCTGAGAATAATTGTAAATGCTCTCTGGTATGTCCGTAATAGTGTCATTCATAACGACCTACACATCCCACCCATCAAAAAACACATCTCCTACTTGGCTAGGAGATTTTACAGTACCATCCACTCTCATAATAACTCCCTTATTCAAGCACAAAAAATCTTCCTTCATAATAATGGATTTCACCCGTTTCCTTACGAATCGTGTGAAAATTATTTCAATCTCTATCCTTCGTAAAACTGAATTCCGCTCCGATCAACCATTCCAATACACATATCACACCATTGGCCCTCCGTTCAATCCTTCTTACCACCCCACCCGTCGCTATTTGCAGTCAGCGACCAGACTCCTCGATCCTGACGACTTTTTAGTTGCTTCTTTTGCTCTCCATTCCTCCTATCCTCAAACTTCCTCATACATCACTTTCATTTATTTTTTACTTTTTATTATTATTAAAATACCAAAAATTATTCACTTGTTTAATTCGGAAATGGACTGTCCATTAAAGTCACCATTCTCCTGAAATGAAAATTTCTTATAATTACAAAAACAAAACTTATAACACGTAGTTATATAAGTCCGAGACTGTGCGAGTCGTTTTGCGATTTCCTCATTCAAACGCACCAGCAAGTCAATATAATCAATCATGTTGATCAGTTTACCTTTTCAGGGTAAGTCAGAAATCATGCCAGCGTATCCCAAAAGAGCTGACGCCATGAAGCCATAGCTGACTGCTGCGTTTTCGACCTTCGGACGGCTATCATATTGTGCGCCATCTGCCGCTTCGACTTTGGGTGATTGATGCTGTATCCATGTTTCGTCCATGGTCACGTAACGACGCAAGAAATCTTTTGTTGCAGGTAAATTGCGATAAACAGCTTTCTGACTCATCGACTCGTTGCTGTTTTGTCCATCAGAGCAATCGCGGCACCCATTGGAAAAACCTTTTCATGCTCAGTTTTCATGAAGGATAGTAAATCAGCTTCATATGATACTGTCATCTCAGCAATCTCGGAGCTTCACTTTACGATCTTTCATTATAATTTTTGTCACTTCACTCACATTTTCCGGTGTAACGGCTTCCACAGGTCTACCCGAGCGTTCCGCGTCGTTTGTGTCGGTACGACCTCGTTTAAACTCGGCAAACCACCGACAAATCGTTGCTTTTGATGGACAAGAGTCCGGGTAACATTTTTCAATCCATTGTTTCGCTTGCACGGTGTTTTTACCCATTAAAAAACAATGTTTTATCAGAACACGAAACTCTGTTTTTTCCATTTTTTAAGCAAACTACAAAAGGACTTTACTCCAACCTCGATAACTCAGCTGTTTCTGGTCCGATCGACTTAAAATTTTGACACGTTTCAAGCAAAGGTTAATACTCTAGAAAGACCTGGTTACTGGTTTACTACGAGCGCCATCTCTGGGTTAGTCTCGGAACTTATTGATCCATGTGTTATTATTATAAAATAAAACAATTCCTACGACTGGAATTTTTTCCGGTTGAGGGAAAAAAAGAAGGAAAAAAAACCTTTTTTTTTTCTCCTTTTATTTTTTTATTCTCCCTTCCAACTCTATCTCATCCTAGGCGCTTCGGCACCTTTATTAAACTGCTTGTTTTTAACGCTTGCCCAGGCTAGCACTCAATTCCCTCATCCGAATGCTGCTGATTAGATAATCTAAAGCTTGTCATATAGCTTGTTCTTCTGTTGTGAAGACAGAATTAATGTGATGTGTGCATAACTGTAAACAAACGGAACATTTTTGACGCTTATGTCTGCTATAGATGTCATGTTTTGGTTTTTTGCAATATCCGAAGTTATTTGGTAAAAATCATGGAAATTATTGTTCACTACTTCCGTTAAATAGTTCACTTATTATAGGAATTTCCAAATTTGTCTTGAAATCCAAATTCATCAGTATAAATTTCGCACGGAAGTCTCGTTGAAATAATTCAATCTAGAAACGGACACAATTTGTTCCCGATTTAATATTGCCCTCTGAGACTTTACTTTCCTCTGGTGAGTACGAACATCATTCACCCAAGGCACTGTAGAGCATTTTCCCCCATTCCCATGGAGTTTACTGTTAATTGGTAAACACGGGTGACGCGCCTCGGGATACCCAAGCGACCCTTCTCTACTTTCGATTATCCTCCTTTCTTCAAACGTCTAGATTTGTTGTACCTTTTTTTACGCAGCATAGCCATATCTGGTTCTTGTGCCATTTAACTTCATCACTCGCTAAATTCTAGCCGTCGAAACCAACTTTGATCCTGTTTAATATTTATGAATTGCAGTTTTTAAATTTATGAATTGCAGTATTTTTGATGTTTTGTTGCTCACTATTGGTTATTTTAAAGACACAAAATCATTAACGTCTCCTTTCAGTCGGTTGTACGCGTACCCTAGTGGTTGCGTGAGAGACCGTTTGGGGGTACGGAAAAGTGACGGTCACAAACGAATAAAAATTTAAAAGTATTGAATAAAAAAAAAAAATGTCTACATAATTTTTAAAATTCTTGAATCTCATTTGTGATAACGTTGTCTATTCCTGGTTTGACAGGAGAAGTTGCGTTAAATGACAGGATATTTTGAGAGTACTATTTACACTAATTTATTGCAAATAACTTAAAATATTAAAGTTCTTAACAATTAGATGAAATGCTTGTTGCGCTTACATTTCAAATGCGAATATGGCATTTTTTTGAGCTTGTCGCACTCTAAAAAGATACTACAGTGCCCTCGGACACTACGTTCTAGTCGAACATTTCGTAGATATCTGATGACCCTTCGCTTCGGAAATTTTGTGCTCGAACGATATTGGACACGCTTCTTCCAAAACCAGGGGACAGGATCCTTTCTTTTGGTTGGATAGTTGAAGGTTTGAAACTCGATATTGGTCACTGAGCACCCCAATCGGGAAAGGAAACAACACCTGTTGAACTGTACTACTGGTGGAGGGTTCCGAGGACTAAAATTTGGCATAAAACTAGGCATAACATTCAATCATTTTTTTAAGAAGTTTTTGGAATTTGTAATGGGTGAAACTGTATGTGCGGAAGGATTCTTGGTTGGGATACGCGATAAAGAACGTAAGCGGATTGAAAAAAAGTTAAGAATTATTGTTTCCATGTTACCAATTCAGAGGCAAATTGGACTCATTTGCCATACGTCTAGCTTAACGAAAAGTTTGTAAACAAGGGATTGGCTCAAATTCTTTCTGAACAGCTGTTTTTATTAATTGCTCTCGCATAAAGTATTTAACAAAATTTCCCTTTTAAATTCTTCTGGCATTTTATTTTTAAATACTCTTTTTATCGACTCGGAAATTTTTGTGCCACCCTTTTCATCTTCTCGGTATAGGCAATGTGAGCGTCCTAATTCTTTGAATATAATTTTTAATAAATTATTCAATTTATGGTATCGTTTTTATTTTGACTCTTTGTATTCCAATCTAATTTCCACTAGACTTATTCTTTTTCGAGTTTTTCTTATGACCGCGGTAGTATAGCGGTCATGGTTTCGGATTCGTGGGCCGGCGGTTTTCGTTCAGTCTTGGGTTCGAGCCTTGATGCCACTAAAGACTCGCCGTGTAGCTGGAGCTGATGCACGTTAAATCTGTCGAAGCTCGAAAGTCCTCCTGTTGGCATGGTGTGGATATTAGGAGAGGGGGTGCCAGCTCGGGTATCGTCCTCATCACTTGACCGAGGTTCAAAATTACGAGGTCCATCGCCAACAGCTCTCTTGTTGCTTCTAGTGCGACGTGAATAAAAACTAAACTAAAACTAGTAAAATCTAAACTAAACTTAGTTTATTTAGATTTTATTAACGTCTTCGAATTTTTCTTAGATACTCAATTTTTCTAAACTAATCTTTTCTAGCTCTAGTTCATTTTGTTTTTCTCTTTATTTTTATTTCCTCTCGGAAATAACTAGCAGAATATTGTTCTAGAATAATAATATATAACTAGGAGAATATATAAAATTCGCATCTTCCTTCATAACTTTCGCTGTTAAAAATTAAATTTCTTAACTCTATTTTTGTTACATTGTAAATTATTTCTCCGATTTCTTCGGTAATCATGCGAAGATAATCTTTTTAGCGTCTCTAGAAACTTTCTACTGTTTTCCAATGATTAAGAAAATACTCTCTAGATATCGTGTTGGACAATTTTATCCAAACTAAAGGTTGTCTACCTTATATTCCGATACATTGCCAGTAAGTATTTTCTGAGACAGTGTAATAGCTCGGTGTATAGGCGAGAAGTTTTGTTCCTCTCTACCTCGACAATGGAGGTAGAGAGGAACAAATCACCATTCTCATCTTCTTCAAATCACCGTTGGAAAGGGCATTATTCGTAAAATTAATTTTTTCAATGATTATCTTTGATTGTAGCAATTCTGTGGTGACCGCGGTAGCCTAGTGGTCATGGTAGCGGACTCGCAGCTTGCGATTTTCGTCGAGTTCTATCCTTGATGCCACTAAAAACCCTCCGTGTAGCCTGGGCTGACTCACGTTAAATCTTTCGCGGCTAAATTTCCTCTTGTTGGCGTGGTGTGGAAGTTAGAAAGAGAGGTGCCAGCTCAGGTGTCGTCCTCGCCACTTGATTGAGGCTCCGGATCACGAGGTCCGTCGCCAATGGTCATTGTTTTGCTTTCTGTGCAACGTAAATAAAACAAACTAACTAACAACAAGTAGCTGTTCTGTGTGGATTGGAGAAGTTTTATTCCACTCTACCTCGGCTTCCGTAGTCTATGGTCATGGTTTCGAATTCGTGCTGGCGGTTATCGTTCAATCGCGAGTTCGATATTTAGCCGCCAAAGACCCGCCGTGTAGCCGGTGCTGATGCACGTAAAATCTATCGGAGCCCAAAGTCCTCCCTTGGCGTGGTGTGGAAGTTAGAAGAGGGAGTGCCAGCTCGGGTGTCGTCCTCGTCATTTGACCAATGATCAAAATTACGAGGTCCGTCACCAATAGCCCTTGTGTTGCCTCTGGTGCAACATTAAAAACTAAAACTAAAAAACTCTCCTTGCCTTCTCAAACTTTTTTCCTTCTAGCCTGGACGGGTGCACCCTCTAGCGGCATCACCAATAACTACAGAATGATTTATATTATTTTTTCATTTTAGAGAGAACAATAAGTGTTCAACAAGAACTGAAGGAAGTCATTGATCAGTACACGGCAGACCATAGTATCTTTGTTGAATGTGACGTCTGCCGGCAATGGCGCCGCGTAGAAGGTTACTCCTCGGGTGATCAATTACCAGATTATTGGGAATGCTCCATGCAAGGTAAGGTCATTTATATCTTTCCGAGAAACTCTTTACTTTTGTTAAATAAACTCGGTGTTAAGAAAATTAAATTTTTGTTATTTATGTGAAGTAGTATGAAAAACAAGGCGTATTAAAACCTTTCATCTGAAGTAGCAGTTCAAAATTCCTTCTTGATATGGATCCGCAGCTCAGAAAACTTATGTAAAATCGCAAGATCTAAAATTTAAATTAATTGGTTGGATACTGTTTAGATCTAAGATCCAAAATAGAGTGCAGTCTATTAAAATAAACTAAAACCCTTTAGTTTAAAAAAAAAATAGATAATCTTGTCTTTTTGTTACGGCCACTATAGCTCTATGGTCAATGTCGCAAGTTCTACGTGATTAAGACTACTATTGGCTCGCCATCTCAAATTTCAATGCGCAATGTTAATTCTACGGAATTTTCTATTGCCGTTTTCGAATTTAGATTTCTTTTAATTGCATAAAATTATGTTCATTTGAAACAGCATAAAAAGGAAGGTCTCTATGAATTTATTTTTTTTCCTTCCGATATTTGCAAGTATTTTTAAATATTTATTAAAGATCTGAGAATTCTCATCTGGCACACTAAATTTCAATAATCGGGGGGGGGGGCCAACATGCAATCTTAAACTTTCTATACTCTTTCAAATACATATTTTAAATTTTTCTTATTAGTAATTTGAGTAGTCAGTAGTGTAAACTAGGACAGAGGGGGAAATAATACTCCTCCTTATTGCGGAAAAGTACGTACCCCGAGTGTGGCCGCGGTAGCCTAGAGGTTATGGTTTCGGATTCGTGACCGGCGGCTTTCGTTCAGTCGCGGGTTCGATCCTTGTCTACCAAAGACTCGCTGTGTAGCCGGGGTTGTTGCACTTTAAATCTGTCAGGGCCCAAAGTCCTCCCGTTGGCGTGGTGTGGAAGTTAGGAGAGGGGGTGTCAGTTCAGGTGTCGTCTTCATCCCTTGACCGAGGTTCAAAATTACGAGGTCCGTCGCCAATAGCCCTTGTGTTGCTTCTGGTGCCATTCAGAAATGGTGATTTATGGCCCATTTGGTGAATCGATTGAGAAGAGAGAAGAAATTTTTAGTGTTTAGAGGATTTTGTTTTAAAACTTTATTTAAAATCGCGTAATTTCCTGATAAATATCCGTGGTAACTGTTTGAATCTAATTCAAATACGATTTTTTGGGATATTAGATAAAAGAAAGATTTTAAACTTTTTATATAGATTTTACTTATACAATTAAACAGATTAATGACATAATCTGCATAATGGCCAAAAAGATTTTATTTCTTTCAGACTTTAGTCGGGCTTCGGCCACCAAAGGCCGAAGCAAAAACACTATAAAAGTCTCAGTTGATCTTCAGAGAGGAGTGTATAAGAGCAAGAGTGGAATGAGAGCGTAAGAGAGAGAAATGTTGTTGTGTAAAATTATATAACAGGGATCTTTCAAAATAAACGTCATATAACACTTGGTACAGGATTAGGGATTCTGGGGAAATATCATAATAGACTAGGAGTCTAATATGAGTTGAATCGCTAAGAACAGGCATCATGACCCCGAGACACCCTAGTGGTCTTTTTCTTTCTCATGGGGACTTACTGTCTTTGGTAAACATGGGTGTCGCATCCCCAAGTTACCCTAGCGATCCTTCTCTATTTTTGACTCTCCTTTTTGTCAACAAATTTTAGTCATTTTTTTCAATAAATTTTAGTCATTTTTTTCAATTTCTTCACATCTAGACAACATTTAAATCTTGTTTGGCGCAGCGTAGCCATATTTGGCTCTTGTGCCAATAAACTTTACATTCACTCACTTTCGTTGAGTCGCGGGTTCAAGCCTTGGCCACAAAAGACCCGCTGTGTAGCCGAGGTGGATGCAAGTGACCTAATAAGAAAATTTCTGAAATTTATCTTAAATTTGGCAACCATAATTGAACAGGAGAAAAGAGTGGAGTTTATCAATGTTTTGTAAAGAATTTTGATTCTTTTAATGAGAATACTTTTATTTTTAATTTTAGTGTTAAGTTATTTTTGACCTATAACATCAATAGTTTATTCCTTTAGTGATAGTCTTAAATATATATATATATATTTGGGAAGAAATCTAGGAAGAGCTAACTCCTTCATGTAGAAATATTGAGAAGTTCCAAATAAAGACCCCTTATTTATAGCATCAAACCTATAATTGTAAAAAAATATTTTTAACAAAACGTCATGTCCTAACACTTTTGTATAAAATTGTTTAGTATTTTTTTGACAATTACTAAATTTTTTTTGCAGAAAATGGAAGCTGTGATATCCCTTCAAAATTAGATGTTAATGAAGATCGCATGGAATTCGATCCGGGGCAAATCGTATGGGCTAAATTAGGACAATATCCTTGGTAATTACTGTTAAATTATTGAAATTTATAGATTAGTTTTTGAAGGTTTGTGAAATACAATTTTTTTTCCTTTTTAATTTCTTGTATAATTGTTTCTCTAGATTTTGAAACGTTGCATTACAGATTATAAATTTTATTGTAAAATACTTTCTGTTCATTTTATAAATTTATCTTGCCTGTTGTGAATTTTAGTAATTGTAGTATTTTATTTTCTAAAAATTACATTGTCAAATTGAAATGTTTTACAGAAAAGTTCGTGTATACATAATTGAAACTTAATTTGGTATTCTACTTGTAAAAGTTTATAATATTTTGCAGGTGGCCGGGGATGGTCGACTTTGATTATATAAGCAAGACCAAAAGATTTGATTATTTTAAGAGACAAAATGGCTCCGAGGTATGGTTTATTTTGACTACATTGAAAATAGTTTTAAAATTTTTGGTGTATTAATATCTTCAATTGTAATTATTACCTGTTGGCTTTGACATACTTTAACTCACATACTTAAATAATAGCTAAAAGCTTATTTAGACTTGGTTCATATTAAAGGACTGTGGTATACCTTGAGGGTTGTTCAATAAATCATTATAAATTCCTAGAGATGGCACTCACAGTATCGAAATTGTCTTTTTATTAAGCATGACTCATTAGACTGTGATCAGATGTCCTGATTTTTAACAATCTATCCCATGTCCTGCGAGGTTTTAAGAAAGTCCCTATTTTTAGAAAGAACGCACGACAAGCAAGGGAACGGGAATATACGATTTTCGGCTTCCATGTAGCTATTTCACCAGGATATGAGCTTTATATTATTTTTAAAAAAATTTCTAATGTTAAACTTTAATAATAAAAATAATTGTTGAGAAATGATTATCGGGAACTGCTTATCAAAGTTCGCCTTGATCAGTTGCTAGAATACTTTGTATACTTCCACAGATTTTATTCTTATGGCTACATATGTCAATGTTCCAAATGACGCTAGTTATCTAGCATCATTTGGAACATTGTTGCAAAGGAATTACATCTTATACAAAAATTGGAAATGGAGGGGAATTTTAGAGAAGGTTCAGGGTATAAGGAGTTTGTTGGTCGTCTATGAAGTAATGCCATCACATATTGAGTTTTGTAACTATCATATGATACACATTGTTCTGCGTGCTAGTGCTAGTTAAACAAGTGATGTCAACAAATAAGCTATTCAGAGGATTCATGTTTGTAATTTATTAAAGGTACCAAAGTTTTAATCAAGACATCCCCCCATCCCTCCCCCATCAATGGTACCCTGCTTTTTGAATGTTAAAAACTGGTCACCTTACATTAGACTGGTGTTTAAGTCTCAGTACTCGTAATCGTGTGCATGATAACCTTTGCACCTCAAAAATTCATCCTCGCCTTTTTTGAAAAAGATTCACCAGAAGAAACCTATCGTTTTGATTTTTATTTGATTTCTGTGCATAATGATCAATCTAGGTCTCGCTGATTGTGACAACTTTATGCAAAATGACGTTGACAACTCCACCCAGCAGCAATCAAATTTTGATTTTTCAGCAAATGACAACAAAATCAAAACTAACTTATGAATCAATGTCAAATTTTTCGATTCTGTTTAACATATGGCATCTAATAGTAGCAACAATAAACATTAATGATGCTATCTGTCTTCAAATACAAGTACTTTTTAAGCCATCTTTGTACCAGTGGTGTGCATCTGATATAAATAAGCATGTTGTATGGTGCTGGTGATATATGATGTGGTAAAGTATTAGACATGTATCAATGTTTATTATTATTTCTGTAACTCTTAAATAATTCAGTACATGCTATTTTTCTTTGGATTAATGCATGTAACATATATAAGTGCAATAAGATTTGCACCAAAACAAAAGTAACCACAAAACTACCTTGCTTTAAAGGGGAGAGGAATTTCTCTATTGCATTTTCTTTTCAAAATTTTACCTTAAAGGTTCAAAAATAGGGAAATTAAAAGACAAGTAAATTATCGTTGGTGAGAGGGTGAAGGTTTGGTAATATCCGATGGAGCTGAAGTTGTAGAGTTAAATATTTAATTTGTTCGTTGAATTTGTTTAAAATTTTGAATATATTGTTGAAAAATGAGTAAAAGGAGAATTGGTTATTCGAAAACGAAACAAATTGGAGGATGAAATTGGCTCAATTATTCTTAAAGAATATGCTCAAAGCTCAACTTTGATAAAATTAAATACAGAAGAAAGTTAATATTTGACTCGGAGTATTATTCTCGACTCTGATCCCCCCCCCCTTTTTTTGAGATTAAATAGAAATTTCAGTTATAATCTTGGGTTCCAATTGAGAGTTAGTAACTTCTCCACATTCATAGTAATGGATAGTTGTCATTCTATAATACGAAATTTTATTTTTTGACTTAACTCTTTCTTGGAATGAACATCCATTGATTTTCTATGACTCGGATCCTAAGTAACGATGCAGAAGATGTCGCAATTGTGCCCACTCTTGGTCCTCAGTTAGAATGACAATTTTGCTTATTCAATTTTTCGACAGTCTTTGTAAAAATAAGTACCATGAAAGAAGGCTTATGTAACTATGATATAATAAGTCTTTTGGTTGTATGTTTTGGAGAGTGGGGGAGAGATATTCTAGCCAACGCAACATGTCAAAAACCTTGGAATACTCATCTATGGGTGTTAATTTTTTTTATTCACAGAGAACAGTCTTAAGAACTTTAACAATGTATGTGCCTTTCTGGGTAGAATTTCGCAATATTTTCATCCAATCAATTGAAAAAAAAAATTTAAAAAAAAAATTTTTCTGAAAAACTAGAAGTGTAAATACTATTAAATATGTTAGAAAAAGTACCAAATTGGTTTATATAATGGAAGATATCAATTACCGGGATAAAACTTAAATCTGTAATATTGAAAGAATTCTGTCCCACTTCACAGAGTTTAAATAATTTTTGCAATGCACTAAAATGACCTAATGAAAACTTTGCACTTTTCAAGTGGATAATTTCATTAATAAGATCATCTGCTAATTTTGAGTATTCTTGCCAGTTGTAAAAAGAAAGCGGTTTTATATCGTTATGTGAAAAATGTTTTTGATAAAAATTTTAGTGAGCTTGATATGTAATTGAAAATTCACATGGCTGTAAAACGGGGAGAATTCTTTGTTTAAACTGCGACTTGCCAGATAATGCGACATTTCTTTGAGAGGGAAATTAAAACCGGAAACTAAAATGCACTATATTGAGTAATGAATAAAATAAAAATCCTGATAATTCAAGGTTTCAGAAAAAGGTTTCTAATGTGTTTTATTGGAATTAAAAATTAATAAGTGTTATTTTGTGTGTGCTTAAAAAAATACGGGGTTTAGTTACATGGGTAGCATTGATCAAGTTAGTAAAACGAAAGCTCAGTGTTGGTTAATTCGAGAAAATGATTGAAATATAACATTAAATAATTTTTGGACAAAGAAACTGTCGAATCAGAAATAACTAAAAATATTGAATGTGCTATTCGTGAGGAACACTTAACTCATACATATTAGAGAAATGATGAAAAATATTATTTCATGTTTCCCAAGATTATGTAAGTGAGTAATGGTGAAGTTTAATGGCACAAGAGCCAAATATGATTAGGTTGCACTAAATAAGGTATAATTTTGATGAAAAAAAGAAATTATTTGACTAGAAGGAAGGTCAAAAATAGAGGTTTGCTATGGTATCCAGGTATCATTTAACCAATGTTTACCAATGAGAGTTACCTCATGGAGAAATAAAGATCATTAGGGTGCCTCAAATCGGGATTCCTGTACCTTCCTAAAGAAGGCAATTTTCCGATGCATCACCTGTGTTGTGGGTCAACTTTTACTTGAACGATGATGTGCTGTGTGAAACAAAAATTTTAGAGCAGGCAAAAGAGTTGCAGCAGCAACTTATAGTTATTATACAGAAAACTGAAATGTAACTTCATAAATGTAATGCAAATTACACAGAATTATCACGAAATGTCTATTGAAATTATAATTTTTCAAATCCGAGGAAAACCAAAATATTGGGAGTGTCATGGAAACCAATGGAAGACTTGATTTTCTTTTCGAGTCATAGTGGATACTTAGCACACAAAAAGGAGTGTACTATCTACTATAGCAAGATTATTTAATCCCTTAGGACTACTTGGTCCTATAGAAGCCAGAAACAAAATATTCATGCAAAAACTTTGATGCTTAAAATTTATTGAAGTGATCTGCTTCCAGTTGCAGATTATTAAAAATGGTATAACTTTATGGTTATTTTGGAGGGAGTTGAAAGATATTGAAAAACTAATTGTGATTGAAAAACCTAACCAGACAACGATAAATAGTTTATCCTATGCTTCAGAACAGTGCTTTCAAACTGTGGTTCATGTTGGTCTAGCAGTTCACCTAGTGAATAGAAAAACATGTGACCAGCATATTGAGAGTTGCACTGGTGGTGATGTCTTGCAATCCAAAAGCTGGAATGCTGTGTTGTGGTCTTACTGTCAAATTTAATCGAGTCCTTTCTGCAATTATATTGGAAGCAACAATTTTTTATGGAGGGATTCCATGATAGCACTTTCATGGAATCAGAAGGACCTAAAAACGTTTGTGCAAAAATATGTAGAATTGTCATCGTTCAAGAGAACAAACACCCCCTTTAAACCAGTGGGTTCATGTGGCATCTGAGCAGAACTCAACAGATATCTTTTCACAGGGAATGAACCCTGATAAACTAGTTGGCAACATAATATGGTTCAATGGTACCTCATTTCTGGGTGACAGTGTATATCCAAATCAAGTGATCTGTGTCGGTAGAATGGGAAGGATTTGGGGCTGATCTTGGAAAATGTCAGCATGACTAATTTAAAGTTCTCCGGTTTTAACTGAACTGTAAATTTATCCTGGTAATTCTTATTTGAGTAATAATTAACTCCTCTTTGTGTTTTGAGGGACATTTTCAGGCTCTTGAATAATAGATTACCATATGTAGAATATTTGAATCACTTGGAGTTGATGAATTGAACCATGCAGAAACAATTTTAATTAAATTTATTCAAAAAGTCAATTTTCAGCTGAAAACACTTGATCTCAACTGAAAACTGCTCCTTGTTGTTTGACAATGAAGTGTTTTTCCAAAAAGTAAAATAAAATTGTTAAATCCGTTCTTGGATTCTGATGGGGTCATGAGAGTTGGAATCATGCTTAGGTAACTCAGGTTATGCTAAAAAGCATTCTGGTATGCCAAAAAATCGCAGGTTGACTTAACTTATTATTTATATTCATTTAAAATATTTCTATGCAGGATATGTAAGAGAAAAGTTTTGGTCTTTGAGTAGTAGATTCTCCTAAGTGAACTTGAACTCCTGATAGTAAAACATATATTCATAAAATAAAATGATAGTGGTTTTTTTTTAGGGGCTCTGTCAGCTTTATTTTTAGACTAATTTAATGACATGATTTTTTTAAAATCTTATTTTCTTGATATTTACATTATAGAATTGCTTGTAATATTAAATTTAATGTATGTTTCCGTTTGATGAAAATAAACTAATCTTAAACAACTATTTCACTGTAGAAATTACTATTTGTGATATATGTAATGTATGAATATGAAATACGTTACTGAAAATTATGTATTTTGAACTATATAATATGTTAATGTTTTTAATTGAACCCATTTATATTTCTAAATCAATATTTATGAATATAATTTTTAAATTATATTTTGTAGCAATTCAATGTTAGATTTTTTGGGGAAAAGACACTCCACCAGTGGATAGTTAAGGATAGGATTCGTTCCTTCTCAACAACATCAACGGTTTGTATTACTCTTTATTATGTTGATAAATTACTGTAAAGAATAAATAACAACAAAAAAGGAATTATCGTATATTTTCACTGATGAGACGTTAAATTTTAAAACAATGCCCTCAAAATACAGGATCATCTTAAAGAACTGATACAAAAGAAAATTAGATTAAAATACATATATATACTAAAGCCTTTATAAAATAAAACAAATTATTCGCCAATGTATTTACAATCTCAAACTTTTTAAAGGACTTGATCACTGTTTCCACTTTCTTTCTCTCATGATTTAATTGTAAAATCATATAACACATCAAGTGAAGCAACACAGCCTGCTTAGCTCAACCTTTCATTTATGGCTAATCTCTCTCTTTTCTTCACTCCTCAACCAATTATTCAGTTACTTACGGTTGTGATCTTTGGATGGTTTATTCAGAAAGATGCCTTAATTAAAACCACCTGGTAATAACAGCAATCTTATTGTTTCGCACTAAGCGATTCATAGTGTTCTTGGTTACTTGACTGCTAAACATCCCCCATGCCAACAAACTGTGTTGATTTTGTAGAGCAACTGGTCTCCTCTACCACACATTTTCCCTCCACAATTTTACACCATTCTTGTCCATCCACTCCTTTGTATGAAAATATCTGATTGGAATTTTACTATGGTAGTTTTCTTGAAAATGAACATGTGTGTTTTTAACTTTGTTCTCTCTACCATGTATGTTAATACCACTGTGAACCAGGTCTTTTCATGGCTTGTACTATTGACTCGAACCAATTTTTATGCTTTATTTGCAGTTCTATTTACCATGTTCAAGTTAATCGATGTTTCAACCTTATTTCCAATATTACACAACAGAAAGTTGTATTTATGCCTCATACTAATTAAAAACTCGTGACTTTGTGATCAAGATCTTGTAATTTCTGCGAGATTTTTTTATCTATATAACCAGATTTTTCTGTTCATGAAACGACTAAACCAATCACTGTTGCTTTGAATTCTTTACTGTGTTCTGGATTTGCTTGTGCCCATATCAATGTTTAAAGCCAGATGCAAGGAAATAAAATTTGTTCCATATGATCGTAACTAAATTCGCAAACTGTTGATAATTGGGGGTTGTCTTATAGGACAGATATATGTTAAAACTTTGATAAAAATTTATACATGTAGAAAAAAGAAATAAAATTTCGGTGGTGTTGAATATTTATTCAGGACATACAAATACATTATAGCACATCAATCAATAAGGCAATATTAATAGGCCTTATTGGTTGATAATGCATCAATCAATCAATAAGGTCTGTCAATCTGTAGCCTTTTTCCAGTCAACTTGACAGCTGTCTTCTTACTAAGTTGTTTGTCAAACTTTACTATCAAAGTTAAAAGAGCCAGATCCTGAGGTGGTTATTTGAAATAGCCCTCTTGTTCCTTCTTAGTACCACATTATTAAAGAAAAGAAACTTAGGAAGATACTTAATATTTTAATGACAAGCAAATCATTGTTAAATCGCCTTCATTGGCTGGTTGACAGGAAACACTTATTATACCTCAAAGGTTTCTGTTGAAGAGAGAGATGGCAATGTATGCATTATGGAAAATGTTTGGATAAATTAGAAGTTAATTAGTAGAAATTAAGGTACTTTTACATTAAAATAGGCTGTTGGTGATGGTTAATTTTTCCCGCCAAACAGGAATGATATCACGGGCAACCACAGTTGTACTGCATTGCGAGAGAGAAGAATTCGCACAACACCATTTGGAAATTATTTTAAGTTGTTGCATAAATATCCTAATTAAATCTAAGCCTGAGAGTGCTGTGAAAGGGATAGCAACACAATAGGATATAGAATTTTGTCAACCTGGAATAGGTTAAGGATGTTGTAGATGTTAAACAATGATGTCGGATTTGAAAATGGGAGGAAAAAACATTACAGACTAGAATTCTTGGTTATTAGGGTATGTGACAATTTATACCTCTTAAGTATAAGTATACCTCCTAATACTAGTGTGAATGTCTTCAATGCATATCTTTGCTGGTCATCAAAGTTCTGTTCAAAAGACTCATGTTTCAAGGTTTGCAATAATCAATTGAAATAAGCATGTCCCATCTGTAAATGCACTTGTTTATATGTATAGATGAGTAGTTAGTAAAAGAGAGAACAAATGAGCTTGGGTGCAATTCTCTGAGTAGTTCTTGCAGCTATTAATGTCAATTTGTTGATAGTGAAGAATAAAGTAGCATGAGAGCCACTCTCTTAATTGTTCTTTTCCTGTCGTCACTTTACAGCTGCTGAATGCTGTGTTCAGTCATAATTCAACCAATCCTGTCCTAGACACTCCAACCCAAATGTCAAGCAGTTCATCTATTTGACCCTCTTGCTGTTTTATAGCACAATTGTGTGTTGCGATGTTAATTGGTAACATGTTCATACATGTTTGGTAACATGTTTGTATAACTTTATATGCAAGGTTTAACTGCTATCTAAATAAATGAATGGAATCAAATTTATAAAGAAATTTTGTCCTACTATTAAAATTTCATCTCATTAGCTCCTATTAGGTGTGGAAGAGCTCAAGTTATTCCTTTCTTTAATTTAGTCATCGCGTATTGAATCAAATGATAGAATATTGTATCGAATTTGAAATTTTATTAAAATAGGATTATGCCTTCTTGGGTTTTTTTTTAGAATGTATACTTAAGGTTTCATTTGTTTTAATACATCTGCATGCATATATTTAAATGTCTTCTTGATATGTAAAAATTATTCGAAGTTTCCTGTTTTTTTTTTTTTTTTTTTTTTTTTTTTTTTTTTTTTTTATAATTATTTTTTTTTTTTTTTTTTTTTTTTTTTTTTTTTTTTAATTTTTTTTTTTTTTTTTTTTTTTTTTTTTTTTTTTTTTTTTTTTTTGGTAAGGTTTTAAATAATATTTTAAATTTAATCTCGTATGTAATGAAAGTGTTTAACACTGCTTTATAGTGTAAAAAAAAAATGCAAGTTTCTTACTATTAAAACTTTTGCTTGTGATTGGAATGTGTAACTCGTGATTCTCCTTCAGCCTTCAAGCATATTATATCACCATTTGTTGCTCTTTTTTTCCTTTTTAAATTTATAGCTACATTTTTAAATCTCGACATTTGAAGAAACTTGTAATTGCTTGATTCCAAAATAAAATTGCCTGTATGGACAGCTTAAAGATTGTATATGGAGAAAAAAAAATTAAATTTTCAATTATAAAAATTTATTTGCACATGCTCAAAACATTGTATTTTACTAATTATTATTACTTGAGTCGGGTGATGGAATTGTTTGACTGGAGACTCTTTTAAATGGAGTTGAGATATTACTATAAAGAAAATTCCAACTGTTCATTCTTGCCCTAGAGGATGCTTGTTGCTAGCAGTGATATTTCTTAAAAAAATTATGACAATAAGCATTGGATACATTTCATGTTATTTTAGTGCCAATCTAGTGAATCTCGGAAAATCTATGCCCCCTTTTTACTCTCGCAGAAACTGCCAATTATTCATTTATCATTATAGTGTTAAATTTCAATTTGTTGCATCTTTGTATCAAAGTTTAATTTAATAAATTTGTTGCATTTTTATAACTAAATAGTGTCCATAATTTTCTGACTCTTAAATGAATTAACACTTAAGCATTCTTTGAGAAAATACTTTTTTTTTTTCACATTGCTTTTCCTTTCAACCTATTATATTCTCATTAGTTTTATTATTTCAAAACAATATTTAGTGAAGTCTGCAAGTGTAGGATTGTAACATCTGTAAGGTAATGATAATTTCATGGAGTGTTTCAGATTTGACACTAATTATGACTGTATTACAGTTTATAATTTAGGATACAACATTTCAAATCTAACTTAACCTTGGAATCCTTTCATATAATTGTGATGGAGTGGAAGGTACATTAAGTGCTATATTTGCCATATATTTGGTCATGGTTCAAAATGTAATATATCATTGATAGTATATAATTTCATGCAATATGAACTAGACCATTTTGTTTTTCAACACTGGTACTATTTTTGGAAATTGGATCTGATTAGACAGCCTTCTCAAGATTCTCTAGTAGATACCTTCAGAGCCCTGGATCCATGGATGCCTGCGGGCCGCGGTAGCCTAGTGGTCAAGGTCGTGGACTAGCGGCCGACGGTTTTCGCTCAGTTGCGGGTTTGATCCTTGGCCGCCAAAGACCCGCCGTGTAGCCGGGGCTGATGCACGTTAAATCTGTTCGGGGCCCAAAGTCCTCCCGTTGGTGTGGTGTGGATGTTAGGAGAGGGGGGTGCCAGCTCAGGTGTCGTCCTCGTCACTTAACCGTGGTTCAAAATTACGAGGTCCGTCGCCAATAGCCCTCGTGTTGCTTCTAGTGCGACGTCAATAAAAACTAAACTAAACCATGGATGCCTGCAAGACTTTTCCCATCTATTGCTTGTTACAGGTTGTTAACACAAGTTCTACATATCTTGTGTGCCTGAATTTGACAAAGACGGGGCTTGTCTTGCTCTGGTGGTGAACTTTCCTCTTTTGGACCTGGGGTATAGTCAAAGAATAAAATGCATAGCATAGTATTTTACAAGTGGTAAAAAAAAGGCAAAAATATCAAATGGTTATTTATTATATTGTTGGGAGTATTTTTAAACTTATAGTTTCGTTTCAGATAACTGGCTTAAGTGATAACCAGTCTCAAAGCTATAAAATTTTCTTTGGGGAATTAATTTAGCTAAAAATGTAAAAATATAAATATTAAAATTTTATTAATTATCAGTGTTGGTTATGGAATCAAAGGAACATTCTTATTTTTATAATGCTATCCAGTAAACTTAGGATCCATTTTTTATTATGTTTCTGTAAATATCATTACATTTGAAATTTTGTTTCAAGTATCATTTCTATATCATAAAAATTTTGTTGCCTCAGATTCTAGTTCTTTAAAATGGAAAAGTTAAACGAATTTTTATTGTGCTTGAAAGTGTCATTTACTTTTTAGATGAAAACTAATTGCCTGCTCTCTAATAGTTTGGAAAAATTGAGTGCAAATAATATTAGGGAATACAAACTTTTAAGCTTTTCAATTTATTTGTGTTGAATAATGTATTTTCTCTTTTTAATTTGTTACATTTATAGTATTAATTATATTATTAAAAATTTTAGAAGGGCCAATTAAGTAAACCAAAAAGAAGATTTTTTAATCTAGAAAAAGCTATTCAACAAGCAGAAGAAGCAAAGAATGTGCCCATCAAAGTGAGTAAATTGTCTCTTTTGGGATTTGAAAATGTATTCCATTCTCTTATGCATTTTAGAATTCTTGAATCTTTCTTGTGTGTCTTAATTTTTTTTTTTTTAATCTTATAATACTGACATAATAAGTATATTTAAAATATGTGATAGAATGTTAGTAAAGAAGAACACATCACATTTGTTTGATAATTATTTAATTGCAGAATATTAAAGATACCATAAATATTAGGTATTTAAAATTAAAAACTAAATAATTAAATCAATGCATTTTTAGAAGTAATTTTTGTGTTATGAAGATCCCTTCTGATACTCTCATTATCATAACAAATATTTTGTTTTTTATAAGTATTTAATTTTTAAAACACTTAACTTCTTGTTTGTCTTTTTGTTTCATAAGTTTACTTCATACACTGAAAGACTCTGATTTTGTTTAGAAACTTGATAACTGTATGCAATATTTTAAGTACTGGAAAATTTTAAATTTTTTAAAGTATTGTGTAACTATTGGTAGTCTTAAATTTTTCTCTGATTGAATTGTGCTTTTAATTGAGATCTATGTAATGCAATTCAATACAGTTGATTGTATAATGTTAATATAATATAATATTTGTATTATAACTGAATGCAATATTACATGTGCTTGAATTTCCTATCAATTTAATTATGAGAACTTTGATTTCTTGATATTTTATTCCCTCTATAGTTAAGCTGTTGGTCTTAAGGGTTTCTTCTAATGTTAAAGAATAACTTTTCATAAATTAGAGAAAAAAATTTCATTTAGAAAAATGTTTTTATTTGTTAAAAGAACTTCATATGTTTGTCATACCTATTATTTTCCATTTTAATTTATTAATTTTTCTAGTTTAAAATGTATTCTATATTTTATCCTTTATGCTGTAATATTAATTGCATCTTTTTATTTACATTTTAAAGATGAACATTATATGTTCATATGTTTTTAAATTTTAAGGATACTGTATCCTTAACCAATATGTCACAACATCATGAATTTATATCAAATCTAGAAAACTTCTATATCTATTCTTTCTTAGCCTTTGCAAGATGGTGGTTCCACCTATTCGTAATTTATTTCGCTAAATTCGGTACTATTTCTTGGCTGTTTACCTTTTTACATATTTTTTATTAAAAGATAAATATGCTGCAGGATCAAATGCTTGTAATCTCTTTAATATGGCAGACACTGAATGTTCTTTAGAAGCTTATTATTAAAGACTTGCTTAAAAATGAACTACAAAATGGTAGAAATAATCAATCAAAACTTATTGTTTGGATTTTATAAAATTTCAAAGTGTTCTTTATCTCATAAAAGGACTCGCAACAATCTGATTTGTAGCATTCTAATGGAATTAGCATGTCTTGTAACCAATGCTAGCCTGGGGAAAAGTAAATGGTAGTCTTGACCAATCTAGACATGAGGTCACAAATTGGCTTTGTGATAGATTATCATTACTTGTACTGGATGCATTGAATGGGTGCAATTTATGATTTTTTTTTGATTATGAAAAATATAGTCCTTATTTTTAACAAGGAGCTACATTACCTTTTTTTATTTTCTGTATGTAAATTATTGATTTTTGGCAAGCAGTTATCATATTTGTATGAAGTTGTCTGCCTTTATTTTTGTTTTTAGTGGATAAATAATATATTTTTGTGTACCAAAGAGAGAGAGAGAGAGATAAATTTTAATCTAGGAATAGTCTTCAAAAACTGTACTACAGTTGCATGCTCATTTGCAGATCTTAGCAATTACATTTCTCTAAATGTTTTGACTTGATTCATTTTCCTAGACACTTTGTGGCCATAAGGCTTGACTGCCAAAACCTCCTTCCTCGGACAATAAGTAAATTTTTAATGGTTATTAATAATATATGATCACGCACAACATAGAATTTCTAATGTGACTAAAATTTCTTATAAATGTGATCTTTAAAAATGAATACATACTTAATGCCAAGGATTTATTTTAGTCAAAATGCTGTCGAACTGTGGTGACCAGATTCAAAGATAAATTTAATATTTTTCATAAATACTTCAGAGTTATTTTAGCATTACAAGAAAGAGAAATTTTATCAACTTATTTTGATTATTAAAAAATGCATTACTTTAAAAATGATTTTTTTTCTATTTCAGGAAAGATTAAAGAAGTTTTCGTTTTGTGCAACTTATAAGGGTGAATGGAGCACATTAACAATAATGGGTAATAAACATTTTTATAAAATTGTACTAGTGATTAAAATTAAATTTGAAAATAGTGCCTTGAAGTATTTTACTATATTTAAATTTATTTGAAAAAATTTACTGATTTAAAAGAAAACATTAAAGCAACAAATTGAAACTTTTACTTGTGAGGTAAAATTTTTGATCTTAAAAAGAAATTTGAATTCCTCATTTTAACAAGATTATCTTACGTACTTCTTTCACTGATGCATTCATGATATTTATTATAATCTATGTAGATTAGTTAAAAATTTGTGTTGAGAGTTAGAATTTGTTATACTTTATAAATAATAGATTATAATTTTTATCTACTTTCTACTTATCATTCTAATGAAATTAACATTTTTATCGCTGATTCAAATATTCTTGCATTTATTATATTTCTGTAAATCATTAGTAGTAGGAATGGATTTTATTAAATTTTCATCCATTTTGTGTGTAAAATATTCTATGTGTTATTGATTTCTCGATGATAAGTATTTCGGTATCAACCACTTCCCAGTTTTCTCTGAACTCTGTTCGGGCAACATATTTTTCTACCACTAATCTTCTGATTTTTTTCACATACTTTTTAAAATTTTCAAAGAGTTTAAACTTGTGTCTAGGTCAGATTTTGCTGGATTTTTTTGTGCAGGAAGAAACACAAATTTTGTTTTCTCTAGCTCAGTGTATCGCACCGCAAATACTATTTAAAATAAAAAGAATGTGTATCTCTGAGCAGCTCATAATAGAAAATAACTCTGTTGAATCAGGTAGCCATTCTGAAATTTCTCAGTTATGAAAGCTAATTATGAAACTTCTCTAGTGATGAGGAAATGGAAGTTCAGAACATTTCATGTGTCGCGTTTGCGAGAAGAAACTGCGAACTACTCAACTTGTAAAATAGAATTAAGAGTAGATTCGCCAATGCGCTGTATTTGTAGTTAGAACTTGTGAAGATGAGCGAATAAAATTTATTGTTATTTGTATTTCAGTGAAAATAATCCTTCCTTTGAGTTATTTATTTGCCTAAAAACCATAGATCATATTTTATGGGTCAAAGAATCTGAGCATTAAGCATTTAAAGGAAGTTCTAAATTAAATATTGTTCTACTAAGTGCCGATGCAAATGCAACACTCCTTCAGCTCTGCCAGGATTTCAGATGACTCCAAATTGATGCCAAAATTACAGACTCTGTGTTTGGTAATAAAATAGATGTACATTTGTTATTGAGAAACTATCATGCCTGAAAGGTTTAACAATCAACAAGAACTTGATTCTATTCTAGGTGTAGATAACATTGGAAATGCTATATATCTCTAAAGAAATAATGATTCAGAATAAAAAGTTTTATTCTATGGGAATAAAAGTCAAGTTATTTATTATTTCAACTCATTATATACATGGGATATTATATACAATGGAATAGTTTCACTGTTTGATAATTACCAGCATCTGTGTAAGTTGTCTCGACTTGTAATGATTCTTATGCAGCTACAATTGAATAAAGGATACTGCCTAACAACGAAAAATTATTATACATCTCCGAAGCTGCCAGACTTCCTTCTAAGTAATAAAACAAATACATGTAGGAGCATCCACTCTTAGAAGAAAAGACTTTTTAAAAGAAGTTCAGTAAAAAAAAAAAACTTATAGGCAAAATATGTGCTTACCTAAGATGGAAAGATGTACATCATCAAATGGATGGATAAAAAGTTACCTCTTTTGTCTAACCTGCACAATCCTGAAATGGCTGAAGTGCTGTCTTGTAAGGATCAAATCAAACAGAAACAAAAAGTAGTAATGGAGTTCATTTATACTAAGGGAAGGGTAGATAGAACTGAGCAGCATCTCACCAATTACCCAATCACAAAAAAGAAAGGGAAGGAATAGTACAAAAAAAGTATTCTTCCATCTTTTAGACATATTACTGTGGAATGCTTTTGTTTTATACCAGAAGCACAGAGGAAAACATTAATGTTTGAATTTTAGACTTGATATAATTGATTGTTTGATCGTAAGACATAGAATAGTAAATGAGACAAAAGGAATACCAAGAATTTTGCCCCATTCTTTTATGAATGACTGAAAGACACTTTTATAGAAACGATTGTCCCCACTGGCTACAAATTTGGACAGACAAGGCTGTCTTTGTGTGTTGTTCAAAAAGAATCTATTTTGGTAAATGGGTGAGAAAGGAAACAAGATATTTTTGACCTGATTGTAATGTTTAACTATTCTTGTCTTCCTGTTTTAAAATCTATCATACAAAAGCTGAATTTTAAAGGGTACTAAATGTAAGTAAGATGGAAATGTTCTTTTTCTAGTATCTGTTTTCTTTTACGTTCTTTCTTTTTTTTTCCCCTTGTATCGGTTGTACTTTTTTTTTTTTTTGTTCTTTCCAGTTCGACTATCCCGAAAAAAAGTCAACTAAGTAAAAGTATTTTTTTTTTTTGCTATAAATAAAAGTTAACATGATTTCATAAATTCAATGTCTGAAATTGTTTTGAGTTTATATTATAAAACTAAAAAAAAAGAATTTGTTTCAAAAATATACTTATTTTATTACATAATGACAAAAAAGAAACTGTTAAGTAGTTAATATATTTTTCTAATACCTTAAATGGTAATTTATTTAATCTGTGATCTTAATGTATCAAACATGCAAATTTAAATACTTAAACTCGGAGCATATATAGTTTTAGTTCGTAATTTTCAATTCCTTTAGCATTTCAACTAATTTAATAAGAAATGGTAAGTACATATTTTTTAGGATTTTTTTTTTAACTTTAAGCATTGGATTTTGTTTTATACAGTAGAACCAAATAGTCCTTCGATTGTTGCTTTTCTTTAGTTAAATATTAGATCAGTTAGATTTAATAACTAGAAATATTGTTTACCTGGTCATAAGTTATGTTCTTATACTCTTTTCTTATTTTTGATAAGATAGTGAGCATTGTATTTATGGATAATCTTAAGTTTTGTATTTTATTGTATTTGGGGGAAGTTTTACTTAATTTGAAAAAAAATATTTTTTTCTTAAAAGAAACGGTCTCGGGAAATGAAAATGTCCCAGAAAATGAAAATAACATGGAAGAAATATCTCCAAATAGAACTGGTAATATTATTTAATAATTTATAATATATTTTTTAAATTAAGAATATATTTTATTTTTCCTTTTTAAATTTACAATATATTTTTTTAAATTTACAATAACAAAGTATTGATAACATTTTGTATACTTATATGAAATTGAGAAACATTGAAGAATAAATTAAATTGCACAAATAAATATTTTTCTTTAAATATCTTTATTATATAAAGCTGTTTTGTTTCAAGCATTAAGTTAATGTTTTGAAATATAGATTAAATTAATAATTACTGACCTAAGCTGTATCATAAAAATGATGCAATTGTATCTCCTAATAATGAGTTAATGCATTGCATGGAAATCTATTTTTAATTTTGAAGTAGTTGATTGCTTTTTTTTGTGAATAAAGTATATATATTTAATAAAATTACTTTTGTTCCATATGAAAGCAAATGTATTCCAAATCTGAGAATGGTCAATTGTAGTTCAGATTCTGCGATTATGTATGCATAAAATATTATAATAAAGCTCTTGTATAGCTCACTTTGAATGTTTTTTTAAATCCAAAGGTTAAGTTTAGAAATGGTAGTATTTTCAAACTTATAAAATTTCTGTACTCCAATTGACAATTGTTTTAAATGTTTAAATAGTTTCTTAAAGCAGTTATTATTATTTTTTGTTTTTGAACTCATTGTCTTTGTTTATATATGTTTTAACTTCCCTTAATTAAGTGAATGAAGTTTGACTGATGTTAACATATTGAGAACTTATAAATTTTAAATTTTGCATGTATATTATAATTTTGATTTTGATAATTTTTGAATAATACTTTCTTTTAAAGTTTATTCAGATTATAAATTATTTTAAATAAGGTTCTAAATCCAGCATTTAGCATTAATGCTGCACTTGACGGAAATATTTTTAGCCTAATTTCTCCCATTTGTAAATAGCTTTAGCAGTTTTTGATTTATCAAAATTCTGTAACACGTTTTTAATACCAGAATTCTTATATTTCCCCATGAAGTATTATTTATTACAAAAATACTTGGGTCTGAAACTTAAATAATTTTTAGATGAGTTTTTATTTATAGTAATGGGTTTTTTTTTTTTTTTAGAATTTAAATAATTAAGCTAGCTTCATTTTTGAATTGGTTTGAAGTACGATTAAAAGATATTTGCAAGAAAATTGTGAGAATCGATTTATTTTAAGAT
>BMAW01092618.1:0-46945 GCA_019974015.1 Nephila pilipes | reverse complement strand
AAACGAAGAAAGAGAGGTAAAATATTTAAATTCTAAACACTGTTAGAGTTTTAACCAGAAGGTTAACTAAAATTTAATTGTTTGGTTATTAAATTTAATTGTAGAATTTTAATTTATTTAAATTGAACATTTATCTAAAATTTGTTTCTGTATTTATTGCAGGTAGCTTTTTTTTTTTTATTAGCATTGCATTATTCTTTGAAATTTGTCATTCAAATATTTTCATTCTCAAATGGATTAAAATATAGTTAATACTTCTGTTTACACAACTATCTAATGTAGTTTTATATTAAGAACTTTATTTATCTGGAATCTGCATTCAACACCGTCAACCCGACAGTTAAGAATCGTATCCAATGAAAAAAAATAACTTTGAATGACGTAACTAGAAAATACCGTCTAATGCAAATTCCC
This sequence comes from Nephila pilipes, assembly GCA_019974015.1. Classification (NCBI taxonomy): domain Eukaryota; kingdom Metazoa; phylum Arthropoda; class Arachnida; order Araneae; family Nephilidae; genus Nephila; species Nephila pilipes. The sequence goes on along the minus strand of BMAW01092618.1, from coordinate 46,531 downwards.
CCTTGCCAGATGTGGGGGATGACGTCATATCGGTAACACGTAATTCCAAGTGAGTGAGTGATTGTAGGTTTTAATGGTGCAAGAGCCATAAGTAGGCTATGCTTCACACGTAATTCCAAAACATTACCATTTGAAATAACCGCGATATGATAACACAGTCGCGTGTTCGATCCTTGGCCGCCAAAGTCCCTCCATGTAGCCGGGGCTGATGCACGTTAAATCTGTTCGAGGCCCAAAGTCCTCCCATTGGCGTGGTGTGGATGTTAGGAGAAGGGGTGCCGGCTCAGGTGTCGTCCTCGTCACTTGACCGTGGTTCAAAATTATGAGGTCCATCGCCAATAGCCCTCGTGTTGCTTCTAGTGCGACTTTAATATAAACTAAACAAACTCCAATCTCCATCATGTTGCTTCTAGTGCGACATTAATGAAAACTAATCTAAACTAAAAAAACTAAATATAGCCCATTTTTACAAATATTTTTCATAATATGTTTGTGTAATCCAAGACAAATTTTAATAAAATTATTAAATTTGAGTCTGTTACTTACTCAAATGAATGGAACTGCAAGTTATACTTTTATAATGAAAGGCAATGTGTACTTAAGATATTTTATCTTGTATTTCAATCAATTTTAATAAAATTATTAAATATCTGTCAGCGTGATTGTGGGGATTTAGAAAGAATATTTTATCGTCACCCAATTTGTTATGAATGGTATGAAATAAAAAAAATACTGGGATCCAAGTTCCTGAAGTGTTTTGCAGTATTGTTTATTATTACTCATAGATGTTATTTCGAAATAAACATCTTTAAAATTGTTATACAAGTCCCATTGTTATAAAAAATACATAAATTATATAAATATTACAGATATATGAATGGTAAGTAAATTCAGTTGGTAGTTTTTTATCAATTTTATTCATAGAAGCATTTCACAGAAACATTTGTCTTATGAAGAAGTGTTTTTGTTTTGCATTTTAGTATTTTAATAAGCATATTTAAACTACATTTACTTCAGTTCATATTAAGTTCTTTTTTTTTTTCTTTTAGTGTAGGGGATATTTCTTTGTATAGGGACATAAGAATTTTTAAAAGGCTTAAGGGTAGGCATAATAAAAAAGGCTTGAGAAACTGATCTAGATGCATATTTCATTAGGATTTGAGTGTGATTTCTGCTATGATGCTCCTCCATTCTTTGGTGTTTACTGTTTTTAATTCGTTTTTCCTTTTTATATTGTCTTCAAACTCCTAATTCTCTCCAAATATGTTCAATTGAGTTGAAATCGGTAGATGGAACGCAGATGTAGCAAAAATTTCCAGCATCCAAAGACAAATGTAGATTTTAAACTCCTATCCTAAATCAGGTGACAAAGTAGAGGTATAGTGAAGGTTTCAATCACCTAGAGGTAATTGTAGATTTCGTACCCTATTCCTGTTTACTACAGTGTAACAAGAAGAAAAAAAAATTCTCATCAGCTTAGTACACCTTTGGATAATGTACCTGGGAGATAGTTCCCCAGCTACATCTGCTACTGTAACCTAGGTGCTTTCAGATTTTATGGACAAGTCTAGAAATGTGTGATTGTCCTGACTTACTGCTGGCACAGAATGAAACAGGCACAGCTGAAAGTCAACAAAGTGCAGAACCATTTGATGAATGGGGACATATCAAACTGGTTGTTTGAAGGAGCAGAAGAGGGGAGTAAAAAGACAATGTTACTTCCATTGTGCTTGAGGAATAGCCCATTGTAAACAGTTCTGTGATCTTGAACTGTTTTTTACATGTAGTCATGAGGATATTATGTACTTCTAGTAATTTAATTCAAACTTTATTAATAAGTTACTAATTTAGTTTGTGCATAATTTTAAGTAATGAATAAGTTAGTTTTTCTTATAAAATTAAGAACTGTTTTTGATTTAACACATAACATGCTAAAGACACCATAGGTGAACTTTGAGATGCAGGAGGCTTCGACTTATTATTTTGATAAAAACGAAGTTGTTTCTAACATCCAAATTTTAGGCTAATTGTAAATTTGTGAACATGATTCATTATATCATCAATAAATATATTTTTAATCCTGATACAGAGATGTACATTCCTTCTTATTCAAAGGCACCTCTACCTCTCTACTTCACTGTTCCACCAAAGTTCTTAAAGGATTAAACTTGTCAGTTTTTCCATCTCCTTAGATTATACCAGTCAGAAACAAAAATTTTTAATTTGCTTTGATCTAAAAATTATTCCAATACATCTTGGACTTTATTTATCATGATTTCAGGAAATAAGGTCCAAGCTTCTTTTTTTTTTCCACATGTACAAAAATATGTACTATTGTCATTGTACCCAATTAGATTTGACGTTGTTTAGATGGAACTAAATTGTTTCGTTATTAATATAATTAACATTACAGAACTTTCACATTACTCGATTGTACCTTTTTTCGTAATTTGTTAGAAAATGGTCGAAGCAATATATGCTCAAATTTGATCATTAGTACAAGAAATTCAGGGAAAACTTCAATGGGCCATGTATTAGATTAATTCAAATTCATAATTTTTCACATTTTCAAATATTACTTATACTGTGTCCATTTTCTAATCATAAGTTTGATTCTGAATGCTTATCGAATTTTTGTAGAGAATGGCATGAAAATTTGAATGTAAGTAGTTTATGACATGAGGAATCAAAATATGTAAAAGTTTTGGTATGTTACAATCCTTTTTCTTAACTGTATTTAGCAATTCATATTCTTTGAATAGAAAGAAATTAACTTTTGATTCGTGTGTAAACAATACAGAAAATTTTATATAATTGAATTTTTTTTAGTGCCATTAAGGGATCTATTTTTGAAACTCCATAATTCTGAAAATATCGAGCACATTGTTACGAAATTTGAAATCTGGGCTATTTTTAAACAATTTGCCCAATTTGAATGTTGTTGAAAAAAATTAGTGTTAGAAATGGATGTTATTGTATGATTATTTTAAAACTTGAAGAAAAATATTTGACTTAATGAACTTTTTGAATGCTGAGATATTTATAAATATGCGAGAACTATTTATGTTTGATATAAAGGATTTAACTTTAAATCTGCGATAGATATGATTTTAAAACTGAAATTTTAATTTTTAGTTGTGATTGTATTCATTTAATGCATTTTGAAAAACAAATAATTTTAATTATTACTATTTATAGCAAAACTTCAATAGAAAATATTAATTTAGATTCTATTATTTTTGTTTTCTTACACTACAATTTTGAAAAGTTTATGCTAGACTTTTATATGTTTATAAGATTTCTCAAATATTTTTGTAACAATTATTCCATTCATAATTATTTGAGAAATTATCTGATTAGCTGATCAAAATAATGTAACTTTTAAACAAGAAGTTTTTTTAAATGTCATACATTTTAAGGAAATTGTTCAGAATTGTAAAAAATTTATTTAGATACTTTTATATCAAATTTAATGTCTGTGAAGTTAAACATATTTTAAATTCTTTAATAGAGTCATAACTAACAATATAGAAATGAACAAAACAAACTCTCATGATGGAAAATGATACAAAAAATTATTTATATGAATGTTTCTAAAACGAAACAAGAATAAACATATATTTTCTTCTGAAAATATATGTTCTGAATACATATACTTTTTATTCCTTTAAAAGTTTATTTATCGGTGAATAGTAATGAAGATACATGAATGAAACATACCACACAAAGTAGTATTTTAATATATCTTGTCTCTATTGATCAGCTCAATGTATTTTGGTTCTTCTCCTTCCTTGTAGACATCAGGGGAATATTTGTTCTGAGAATTTTTCATGCTACTATGTAGAATTTAACTTGAGTGTCAATGGCATTTACAGGGACCAATAAGACTAAATAGACAGAAAAAAAGTCCTTATTTTTACATGCATCTATGCTTCCATGTAAGTGTTTTTTAAAATATTGTCCCCATTCCCTCATAAAAGTTAGTTTACATCACCATACAGCTGTGTTATGTTAGTTTAAATCATTGTATAGCTATGTTACTCTGTAAATGGAATGGAAAGGAAAGAAATTTGAGAACTGAATTCAGAAATGGACCAGGATACTCTCCAAAATGTGGCAAATATACAGAAAATGCTTAATATTTTTAAAAAAAACACTGAAAAACTTGAATGTTCCTTGTATTGTCTGATGGCCTCGGTCAGTCTTGGGCTCGAGACTTGGCCACTAAAGAACCGCCGTGAAGCTGGGGCTGATGCACGTTAAATCTGTCAGGGCCCAAAGTCCTCCCATTGGCGTGGTGTGGAAATTTGGACCGGGGGTGGCAGCTCAGATATCGTCCTCATCACTTGACCGAGGTTCAGAATTATGAGGTGCGTTGCAAATAGCCCTCGTATTGCTTCTAGTACGACGTTACTAAAAACTTATAAAAAACAAACGAAATCTTGTATTATCTAATGGGTTGAGAAAGAAACCTTATTTATAATACAAACATTTACCTATTCATTTTTAAACTCATTTTGCAACTGCTTTTGTATGCAATGTTATTGCTGAATTGTTTTGTCAAAGTGAAATTTATGCTTTAGTAGTATTCAAAACATATTAAAGCATAACATTTGAGAGAAGGATTTTTTTGTCAATTTTGATCATATTTTTAATTCACATTAAAATGTTTGAATTAATATGTAGTCTCGGAATATCTATGAAGAGATGAAGCTCCATAGGGTGAAGGAAGGAGGGAATAAGATTGCTTTTACAGGAGTTGACACATCTGCTAAGAATTCTAATGGTTCAGTAAAATTTTGAGCAATCTCTCTGTAATTGTCTATGCATTTATTAATAATATAAGGTTAGTCAGTTTAATGTGCTAAAAAAAAGTACAATCCTTGAGATTGAGATGTTGCTAAACTAAAACCACATATCAAACATTATTTCTAGTGTTTGTTTTACATAAATAGATGGATCACAGAGGAACATTTTTAATAGAGTGGTGAACAGTCAAAATTGCCACTTACAATAGCAAGTAAAATTAAGGTTATACTGCAAACATAACTCTCTCGTAATATGAAGTAGGTTCATTGCCAATCTCATTCAGGTTTGATTTTCTGTGAGATGGTAACTCCTAGAAGACCTGTAAAATTAAAGTTTTAGAGCAATGCCGTAATTTATTGTTGAAACAATATTACATTTGTGTGACAAGAGCATGACTGAACAATATCATCCTACTTCAAAATAAAATAATAGCTCATAGTTGTTTCAGGCTTAAGAATTATTAACATCCCACTAATTTCATCAATGAATGTGCCATATCATGGGACTTTTCATTTATATACTCCCCTCAATTCTCTGGTATCAATTATGACCCTAAGGAACTTGAAGGATGTTTTTCTTTTCTGTTGGGTTTATTATCTTTAATAAATATTGATGACTTATCCCTGGGCTATCCTAGTGGTACTTTTCTATTTTCGACCCTACCCCTCTGTAATGTATGTGATGCCTGTTGGAGGAAAAAGAAAATTGTTGCAACTCTCCCCTCCCGTTGGCATGGTGTGGAAGTTAGGAGAAGGGGGTGCCAGCTCAGGTATCGTCCTCGTCACTTGACCGTGGTTAAAAATTACGAGGTCCGTCGCCAATAGCCCTCGTATTGCTTCTAGTGCGACGTTAATAAAAACTAAACTGTGACAACTCTCCATAGTGTAGGAGAGGGTGAAAAAAGCGTCTCTAGAGGAACGCGATCGAGCTGTACTCGGAAGAAGTCGGGGAAATAAGGCCCGATATGTAAATAAAATTCATGTCATTTTATTAAGAAGCTTGCATTTTCCGTATGCCCACCAGAATACGACGCGATAGAATCGTCCGATCGTGTATAAAAATGTTCAGTCATTAATATTAAAGAAAGAAGTAGTCATCAATGCTCGCAGAAAATGCGGTAACCACCAAAGCATCACATTAGGCTCTCGATCTTTCGAGAATCAGAGCTGAAGGAAAATGTAGGGGAAAGAGGCGGAATATAAATATTGGGGTGCATAACCCTCACGGGCTTTAATCCTCAGTTATGGTAATAAATTATGGATGAGACTGAACATTGATGTTTAACTTTTGCCCAGGAGTTGAAAATTAAAATTATTACAAATGTTTAGTTGCCATGGAAAAAAGAAAAAACGAGCAATGCTTGATTATTAATTATTAAAAGTTAAAAAATATCTATAATCTCTTAATAAGAGTAAATTTCTGAATTGCCTAGTATTATCTATGAAGTTGTATTAATAGAGTTAAGATTTTATTAATTTTATGAAGGAAGATCGTAAAATTGCTGATTTTGGAAATTAAGTTATGAAAAAACAAATTTCATTATTTTCATGATTTTATTAATTAATGTAAAGGATGCTACTAAAAATGAATGCAAGAGAGTAAAAATTTGCTGGTTGCGTTGGTAGAAATATCCTGACTTATTCCTTTGGTCCGGTTTGTACTTAGTTCCACTGGTGTTTCTCGCGTAGCGAGAGGATGTGTTCCTATTGGTTGCTGGGTGAGTTCCTATTGGCTGCTGCGGATGGTTTTCATTTTGAAGTGGATAATCTCAGGAATCAATATAAGAAATAATGAAAAGATGATTTTTAAGGAATAATCTAGCAGAATTTCATGAGGTCTGTGTAGAAGTTGAATATTTCGAATGGGAGTATAATTTTCAATAGCTTGAATAGTTCTGTTTGTGGAGTTATCAATTTTTATGAAGAATTTTCTTACGAGTTTTTTAATGAAGGTCTTGAGTGATGGGTATTTTATTGAGTTTCTGATATCTATGTTTCTCATATACCAGATTGCTTTTACTATCATTCGAATTATATTAGACTGGGATTTTTCCAGAGTATCTAGGGTTATATTTGCACTATGAGACCATACAGGGCAGACGTAAATCAGGATAGGTCTAAGTATCAGTGTATATATAAGCAGTTTATTACTTCTACTTATTGTAGAATTACGTGCTATAAGGGGGTAACATTTCATTAACTGCAATTTTATATTGCTTCTTAATTAGTATGATGTGTTGTTTGAAAGTGGGTTTTTTATCTAGTGTTACTCCTAGGTATTTTGTGGACCAGGACCACGGGATTTTACTATTGTTTAAATAAATGTCTGGTTCAATATGTACGTTGTTTTTGTTGAAGAAGACTGTCTCTGTCTTGGAAACATTCAGGGCTATTTTCCAAGTACAGCACCATTCTTCTAGATCCTTGAGGTGGTTGTTTAGTGCATGGTCTATGTTTTTTGTTAAGTAATGACGTGCTAGTATCGCAGTGTCATCTGCGTACTTGCAGAGAGTCCGGATGTCTTGGTATGTCGTTCACGAAATAATTAAAAAGGGGCGGAGATAAAATTCAGCCTTGCTGGACTCCTGCTTCAATATTTCTTGGAGATGAATACGTTCCATTGATGACAACTGTGAAATTTCTATTATTTAAGTAAGAATTAATTATTTTAATTAGGTGGGAGGTATAGAATTTTATCAGTTTATAGAGAAGGCCTATATGCTAGACTCGATCTAAAGCTTTCTGAATACAAGAAAAACCACTCCTGTAAGTTGACCTTTATAGAATCCGGTTTTTATGAATTCCATCACTCTGAGCATTTGGTGTGATGTGGGGAGCTCAGGCACGAAGCCATGTTGCTCGTGGATCAGGATATCTTTTTCTTTGATGAATTGGCTTACTCTATTGAGAATAATTTTCTCTGCTATTTTGCTGAGTACTGGTAGGAAGAAGATTGGTCTGTATTTTTCAGGTCTTATAGGGTCTTTGCCTGGTTTTCTGATCGGGATGATTGTTGCAGTTTTCCATGAATTCGGAAAGTGACCGAGGTCTAGAATATTCTGGATAATATTGCGTAGTTGAAAGATGCAGAGGTGAGGTAGATGTTTGATCATTTTATATGTGATGCCTTCTCTTCCCGGTGCTTTTTTAAATTTTGAGGGGTTTTATATAGTTTACTATTTCAGAGGCAAGTGGAGGGGGGTGGGAGTTTTGGAAGTTATTTTCATTCTTGAAGTATTCGTGAACGACGTGTTTCACTGTGCTATCATGTGTAGGTGTGTTTATTTCATTTAATTTGAAGTGAGTCAACGAGTATTCCAGTTTTGTCTGCGTCACTCAGGGCGATACCAGTTGGGCCGCTTAGGGCGGATACAGGGGATCTTCTCTTTCTGAATGCTTTTGTCATACCCCACAGGGTACCGTTTCCAGCATTCAGATTTTCAAGTTTCTTCCCATTCTTTGTTTTTATGTAAGTGCACTTTACGCCTAATTTCGTTTTGAATTCTGTTTAAATTTTGTTTATCGGCAGGGAACCTTGTGAATTGCTAGATTTTTCTGGCTTTGTTCCTTTCTCTAAATAAATTTCTGAGCTCTCTGCCGATAAAAGTCTGTCTGTTTGTTTGTTTGTTTTTATTGGCTTGGAAGCGTTTTTGTGTGCACTTATGTAAGGGAAAGATGACGCAGATATTACTCGCCCTCATAAGGAGAAAAAAAAAAGGGGACGCAGATACTGCTTGCCCTTTTTAGAAAAGAGGTGGGGGGAGCAAGTGAAGGAGCTTAGTTTTAACGTTGAATTCGGAAAGGAAAAACGGTACATGATCGGTGAAAAACGAGAATAACACAGAAAAGGAAAAAGAATTGGAAAAATGTCGTTCCTTTTGAAAGCATTGAATGAAGAATTAGAAGAAATGGCTACAGAGATGGGTATCAAGGGCGTACCGAACATGACGAAAATGGACTTATAATATTTAGACTCCATTATAACTATTTATGAGGAAGATGCTAGAAGGCGTTAGAGAAGATGTAGAAAGAAGAGAGTGGAGAGATCAGCAAGGAAGCAAAAAAAAAGGAGATATAAGATAGAATTTCTGATGGAAGAAATGTTTATATTAAAAAGAAGCCGATTCTTCACAGGTACATTGCTGAGTTGCAAGAAGTTAAAACGCAAATACGGAAAACTGACGGATCTTTTAAATCGGAAAAAGCCTCATATCGGAGAAAATTTGAAAGAAAAGAAGAGGAAAAGAAAATAGAGACGAGTTAAAACAGTTTGCTCAATCTGAAAAGAAAAAGGTGGAAATGAAGATCGAAATGCAAGCACATAATCAACGAGAAGAATAGCCGTGTCAAGAAGAATGTGAAACGGAAATAATTCTGGGAAAAGATTTAAAGCGGTTAGTTGAATTTGGAAAGGAAAATGAAGAAAAGGAAGGAATGCAAGGAAGGCTGCTGGAGAATCAACAAGAAGCTTTGCGTCAAGACAGGAATGGAACGGAACCAATGCTGGATAAAGAAAAGGAAAGGAATGAAAAATAAGGACCGCAAGAATGTTTGAAATATTTAGAACAGAAATTATATATAAATGAATTTCAGAAGACCGACGAGATGCGTTCAAAGTATCTTACATGGAAAGATATTGTTATTGGAGAAAAAAGAGAAGCAGAATTAGAAGAGGCGAATGTAGAGGATCGTTCTAATCTACCTAATCGATTGGAGAATCTAGGATAAGAAACAGTTGAAAACAGTCCCCTTTTGAAAGAAACAGATGTCCCTCTTCTCAAAGAAAGATTGGAAAAGTTCGTGCTGACAGGACTTGCGACAAAAGGTCAGGAAAAGAGTAATTGAACTCCCGAGGAAGGCTAATTAGGGTTTCGGCCATGGAGATCGAGGAAATTTCGATACAATTTACGACCTGTGGAAAGGGGGAAATCTATACCACAGGAGCTCCGGTTCGTTATGGTACAAGTGCAGTGAACACGTGTGCTCGAGAAGAAGAGATTTTATGATCTTGGTGACAAAAACGGGGTAGAGAAGAAAAACTCTAATTTACACCTTTTTTACGCCGGCGGTCGAGTGCCTTTTCCTACAATGAAGAGAAATGATTGGTATCTGGAGAGCAATCGCTTCCAAAATTAAGGGAAAGAAATTTACCTCGTTTAGACATCCGACGACCGACACGAGTGTAGTTTACGACCCAGCCGTGAAAAGGGTGCAACGAGAAGAAAGATGCAGTTATTTTGTGGTTAGTATCCCTCCTAGTGAACAAATTGCAGACCTCCACGGTTTAGATTCTCATTTTCACTGCATGTTGGAGATGCTGAAACTCCAACATGCAGTGAAAATGAGAATCATCACAGTGAATAACATCAAAGGACTTTTAATCATGTTCCTCCCCACACACCGGGACGTAGGGATCATCTAAATGGGACAGTGTGTGCGTAGACTGTTAACGCTAATCAGTGAGGATAATGAAGGGAACCAGAAGACCCTCCCCCCATTCCCTATTTTTACAGTCTTTGGTGAACACAGGTGACGGCACCCCCCGGGTTACCCTAGCAATCCTTCTGTATTTTCAACCCTCCTTCTTGTCAACCAATTTTTGTCTTTTCTTCAATTTGTTCACGTCTAGACCACAGTCAAATCTTGTTTGGCGCAGCATAGCCATATTTGGCTCTTGTGCCAATAAACTTTACATTCACTCGCTCACACCTGCTGGGATTCAAACCACGTTTGGGTCTTTAATTTGTTTACTATGGGGGCAAGCAGCCACGAAATCGCTGAATCCAACCTACACCAGGTGGACTTGTTGAAGTGAAGGGATACTTGAACTTCTCTTTTGTCGTCAAGACCAAGTCGGTCATAAAACACTCTTTTCACCAATCGTCCTACTACACGTGATAATTCTTGTACTGGGATAGTAAGAAGGTGTCTTGTGGTGTAGATTACACCCTTTCCGAAACAAACGTCGTAAACTTAACCGTTTTTCTTTGGTTTTCAGACCAAATTCATCTGAATTAAGAATCTTCTTGCCCTATGCTTCTCTTTTCAACGTGTGTCTCAAATGCCTTAAATCCTCTCTTAGCCATTGTGGTTCTTAATTTTCTCTGCTTCCCCTTTCTTTTCATGGATCTTCACTGATCTCGTATTTTCATTTGGATTCTTCCGTATTGTTTTCTGTTATTTTCATTGGGTTCTCTTCGCAATTACTGTAGTTCATTTCGTCTTTTCGCGTTTTTTTTTTTTTCTCTCTCTGCTTTCAATGTGTCCTTGAAGTATTACCAATTTTCTCAGTTTTCCCCGTCTTCTCCAATTCTGTTTGATAAGTTTCTTCTTTCTCATAATTTAAAACATTATTTCATTTCCTAGTTTCTCTTGTTAGTTAGATAAATTAGAAATATCGTCTCCACTTGATTTAATGTGCTCTGCTAATTCTGATTCTTTTTTTTTTTTTTCAATAGAAATGCCTTCACCTGTAAGATCCTTTAAACGTGTCTCTTTGGCATTCCGATTGGTTTGGAGTTTATTAACGTCGCACTAGAAGCAATACGAGGGCTATTGACGACGGACCTCGTAATTTTGAACCTCAGTCAAGTGACGAGGACGTCACCTCCTAACTTCCGTGCCAATGGGAGGACTTTGAATCCACACAGATTTAACGTGCATCAGCCCCGGCTACATGGTGGGTCTATAGTGACATCAAGGCTCGAACCCACGACTCAACGAAACCCGCCGGACGCGATTATGACCACTGGGTTACCGTGGCCACGTTAGCTTTCTGAAGTTCAGTTAATTTTTGTCCTAAATATTTCCATTCGTATTGAAGGTTTATATGGAGCTCCTGGCCCGAATTGGGTCCTAATCTCCCATCATGAGTTGAACCTGAATAACTGTTTCCAATACCCTTTTTTTAAAAATGGATGTTTGCACAGAATGAAATTAGAATGATAAATAAAAAGTAAATGATGTTAAACAATACATTAAAGTTTAAAAATTTAATGATTTTAAATTATAAAAGTAAAAAGTATATAGCTTAAGTTTACAGTATAGAATCTAGGCGAGCGAGCGGTAAGCTAGGGGTGGTAGGATTGAAGGCGCTTGTCCAATCAGGGAGCTTCTACTCGTATCAGTGAGTTCCTAGTATGATGATCATGGGAAAGGTTCCCTCATGCCATCGTTGTTTTTTCTCCTTTTCCTTTTCTTTTCTCGGCATTTGTTTTGTTCCACTCTTTTTTTGACGCAATGTTTTTCGTTGACTCTCCAACAGCCTTTACTTGCGTTTCGATCTGCATTTCTTCCTTTGTTTTCATTTTTCTTTTCGAATTCGGCTACCTGCATTAAATTTTCTGTTATGTGGCCACGGAGCCTAGTGGTCATGGATGGTCGCGGTCTCGCAGCCGGCGGTTTTCGTCGAGTTGCGGCTTCGGGCCTTGAGGCCACTAAAGACGTTGATAAAACCGAATCTTTTGTTGGCGTTTGTTTTCTTTCCATTTCAATCTAATACAATGTTCCTTCTCGTTCGATCTGCCTTTTCTTCCTCCTCATCGTTTTTATTTTCAAATTCAGTGCTAACTGCATTAACTCCTTCTCCTTTTCTCGAATTTGTTTTTTTTCCAATTTTCTCTGATGCAATGCTTTTTATCGTTGAATTTCGAACATCCTTCCTTCGTTTTACTGTATTTGTATTTCCACTTGCTTTTCTTGAAATTCAGTACTGCACTTGATTCCTATTAAGTATCGGCTTCTTTCCATTAATATATGTGGGTTTTTTTGTAACAGAAATTCCATATCTTCTCTTTTTTTTTTTCTTTCTACTTCTAGCTTCGTTCGTTCTGATTCTGTTGTTCTTTCCTCAATTGCTGCGAAGATTTCTCCAATATCCTCTTTCTCGTAATCTTCCGAATCAATTACAGCTTTCTTTAAGCTCATTCTTGTCGCAATTGATACGTCCTTGATCCCCATCTCTGTAGTCACAATCTGTAAATCTTCTTTTCGTGTTCCCAAAAGAAAAGATATTTTCTGGATTCTTTAGAACAGTTCCTCACGATCGAAATGTGTTCCTCGCCGAACGCGTACCGGTTTTCTCCTCTTCCGAAATCTTGCGTTTAGGCTCCCGTCTACCCCCCATTTTGATTTCGTGAACGTAATGTTAATCCTAAGGAATTTCGACTTTAATTCTACAGAAGCATTCATTATGTTTTGCTCTTTCAGATGCACTTAATTGCATTCAAATTGATCAAATGGTAAAGATGCGAGAATTACTATTCCCCCCCCCCAATTTTTAAAAATATTACTACCCCTATTTTAATGACGCGTTTACGAGTTTTCCAGGTCTTTAAAAAATATTTTTAAGAATCTGAGGAAAAAAGTAATTCTACAAAAGCATTAATTATTTTTTTTTTTAATTTTTATTTTTACTCTTTCAGATGCACTTTATTGCATTCAAATAGTTAAGATACGAGAATTATAGTCGAAATTCCGTAGTATTAATATTAAGCTGACGAATTCAAAATGGCCGGTAGACGAGCGCCTTAAAACTAAAGAACTTTCGCTCACTTTACTCTTCATTTCAAATCCTATTCATTTCAAAATTCCTTAATTAAGCTCCGGTTCTTTGAGGTGAGAGCGTGTGAAACCTTTTCTCTTATCTACATCTCTAATGTATATCTTTAATCTATATCTCTAATCTATTTTTTTAATCTACCTTTCTTATTAACGACTGGAGAGTTGAGTAGTGTTCATGTGGGCATAAAGACAACTCCATATCTTTAATAAAAAAAATTTTTTTTTCTTCTCGGGGAATGGAATAAACTTTTTTATTGTTCCATAATTAGATTTGAAAATTAACTAGTATTAGTGAGGAAAAGTTCTATTTCTTTAAATGTATTGGAATAAACGTGTTGCAAGAAGATTGTTGCGTACTGTTTTTGTTCCAATTGTTGTGTGCTGTTTTTGAGAAGGATTCCATATTTAATGATATGTAAGCAACTGAATTAATTTCTTATCTCAATTCTTTTTTACTTAACATTTATATTGTGTTATGTAATAGTTTTTAAAATGTTATATATTCCATTTTTGATTGTCCTATTAGCAATTTGTCAAACTATTCCGTAATACTTGAGTATTCAACATTTTTTTGTGTGTGAAATGAATTTATAAAGTAGATTGAAACTTTCAAATTATTGAAAATCTGTAATTTTTTTTTTCTTTTCTTTTTATGCAGGCTCATCTACTGTAAGCAATGGGCTCCTTCCAAATGAATTAGATAGAGAAGATTCTATATACAAATTGAAAAAATTGCTGACCGTTCCGGTTTGCATCGAAGAACATTATCTAAACTCTTCAGAGCAAACCGAAAATCATTCTCCAAATGAATATAATGATGAATCTTCCAGTGAAAGAACCATTCTATACTTTAGTGAGGAATCCGAACCTAGATAGTGAATAAATGCTCATTTTCCTTAATTTTAAGCCTTAAATGAGCTTAAAATTGTATGAAATTAAAATCTGTTTTGCTTTTCGAAAATAATTATTTTTTTTCCTATTGCCTCTTTTGTTGCGCAATGCTAAATTTTATTTTGTTGTAATTGATTAATATAAAATGGTTTTTTGATAAATATTTCTGATTTTTTTCAAAAATTAATACAAACTCTTATAGTTTCTGTAAATAAGTAAAATGGTGTATATTTGTTGTGAATGAATGTATAAATTGATGTTATAATTTACATATGTAATATATACGAACATAAGAATGGATGTAAACTAAAATAAAGAGTAAAGGGGAAAATATATTTCTAGCATTGTGCAGAATAAGATGGGCATTTAACTCTATGAAGATACAAAATGTATTTTCCTCTTTAGTACAATTTCATTTGAAAGACCTTGAATGTTCAAGGAATGTTTTCCGTGAAATATTTATTGTTGGCATTCCTAAAAAATATATTTAAAAACAGTAATTGTTAAATTCGTTGTATTTGTTAGATCTTGTGTACATTCCAATTCTATTTCAAAATTATTTAAATGTATTAGATGTACATTGAATATATTTAAGTATGAACTGATTCCTCCCCTCCCTCAAGAGGTATATATGTTAATCTAGTGTATATATATATATATGTGTGTGCTGTGTCTGATATCATGCATTATCCATCCAAAAACTTGTTATATGCATAAAGTAATTGAACTAAAATAAATATTTTAATTGTATTCAAGTACTATTTGTTGCTAAAATGTTTTCAATGATTCCTGAAGTCTGCATATTCTACTGTGCGATTGTTAATTATTTGATGTGTAGCTCTTGTATAAGAATTTGTCATTTTTACAGTGTAAATATTGATATTTATTATCATTGTTATTGTGGCGGTGCTAAGATCACAAAATATCATAATCCTTGAACAACTCAATTTTAATCGATCTGTCCTCAAACTCGGTATTTTGTTTCTACTAATTGGTCAGCCATTTTCTCATATTTTCATACTGTAAGGAAATTTAGATGTTCACTTAAATAAAAAGGTGCTAAGCAACAAAGTATTTTCGTGCAAACATTTTTAATGAAAATGATTCCAAATCATTCCCCCCCCCCTTCCTTCTAATTTTATCTGTATCACTAAACAGCTAAAAGTTTAAGATACTCATATCATGACATTCAGTCATATCTACGAGTTTATTAGCAAATATATACAGGTTCATTTTTAATGCAAACCACAAATATACAAGAATTAAAACTCTGAGAAATATTTAAATTCTTTATTTTTTGAAGCAATGTTGTAATTTATGTATAAAAATGCACAGTGAAATAGATGAGATGCATGTCTTTCAAAATTATATAAAATTGCATTTTAGACTGAGAATTGTGTTTATAATTTAGGTTAAATTTAGCATGAATGTTTCCATGTTTAGTTTACTCAGAAATGTTTATACATTTTATTTTACAATTTGCAGTAATATTTTATAGAATACAATATTATGAACATTTTAAATGTGGCTATTGAAATCAATGTTTTTAAATGCTTCTGTTAAGTTAATATCTTATGATGTAGAGTTGCAAAATGTGTCATTCAGTGAATATTTTGCCGAGTGAAATAACAACTCTTTTGCTGAAAAAGAATTGAATAATTATGAAAATGGCGTCTGTTTTCATTCAGATAAAATATGCTCAAAATTTATGTAGATCTTATATTACTATCGGTAACTGATGAAACCTTTTCTGGTTGTAATGCATATAAGGAATCATATCCTGTTATAATCTCGTCCTATAATAGTTTTTTTTTTTTTTTTTTTTTTACATTTCTCAATTCTTATTTTAGATCCGAGATATTACACGCAAAATTGTTGACCTATGTCCAATGCATGTTCAGTCGTGGCCTCGGTAACCTAGTGGCCATGATCGCGGATTCGTGGCCGGCATCGTTTTTGTTGAGTCTGGAGTTCGAGACCTAATGCCACTAAACACCTGCCACATAGTCGGGGCTGATGCACGTTAAATCTGGTCGTGGTCCCAACTCCTCCCCTTGGTGTAGATGTTAGGAGAGGCATATGACAGCTGAAGTGTTGTCCTTATTATTTGACCTAAATTACGACTTTCGTCGCCTGTAGACCAGTTGCATCCGGGAGCGACATTAATAAGCAATCAAAAACGTGTTCTATAGGCTTAAAGTGCGTAAACCTTGCTGGCTTAAGGCAGGGTTTGATCAGCATGGGACAAATCAGTTATATGTGAATGATTTAAGAATAACCTAAGGATTGCGAGTCGTATGAACATTCGCAGGAAGGAAGCAGCTTATTGTTTAACTGTGAAAGTTGTAGGATTGAAAAGTTGCGATTTGCTATAAATTAAGATGCTATCTCTCACATTCTTGCTAGGAGCAAAGACATGGTGCCTCTGCAAAACAGTTTCTTGGGGTACGATTGCAATCAGCATCTACTTTAAGACAGAAATTGGGCAGTCTTAAACACTGAGGCCTGAGAAATCATGACGATAAAGAGACGAGCATTCAGGGCGTTTGTGTCGATGTTGGGTATGGGAAATTAAAGAGCAATGTGAATGCAACAGTCTTATGTCAAGGACTGTAAAATGGTAACCGCACGAATAACGTAGAATAAAACTGAAACCCGCATATTGTTCTGTGATCATGATCGCGATCCATGGCCGACGTTGTTGCCATCTATACTTGGGCTCGAGTTCTGATGCATCTAAAGGCCCATCTTGTATCGGACTGATGATCGTTAAATCTGACGATGCTTCAGATCCTCCCGTTGGTTTGGTGTGTAAGCTTGGAGAGGAAAGTGTTCGGTTCAGGTGAGGTCCTCATCATTTGACCAAGTTTCCAAATTATGAGCTCTATTGAAAATAACCTTCGTATTGCATCCAAGTACGACGTTTATAAACATAAAAAAACATTCGGTTACGAGTTTGTTATACAATCAAGTAGGCTGCTGTGGGTCTTAGAAAACTGTATAAGAGATGAGTAGGGGGAAAAATCGGCACATATTGGCTGTATCATTCGTGTCATTGATAACACATATGTGACTAAAATTAACATCTATTGACCATGTAAATTTAATTACAGTCTTGAGATAAGATGAAATTTGCATTTAAAATTGGGAAATAACCGATAATTTTTTTTTCGAAGCGCGTCGTGTTCTTTTCTGCAAAAAAGTAGAAAAGGTGTTAAGCAAGTTGTTCATATTAACAGATGTGTATTTTAAAAATTGTAAACTGTAATTTGTATTGTATTATGTGTAATAAAATGTAAACAAATCTTGTCTTTTTTTTTTTTCCCGATATGAGCACTTATCTTATAAATTTCACGAATTTATATACACTACAGTATTATAATTTTAAACTTATTCTTTTTGACATTATAGAATTTCGACTAAATCTAAATAAATTTATATAAGTAGATTAGACAGTTTGCCCAAAACGTATAGAAACTTTGAGCGAATATTACACGTTATAAGCTGTAAAAATATAATCGCATTAAAACTAAAACAAAATAAAGCATGAAATATATATGACAAGATAAATAAACCCTTTCTGTTTTACAACGTCTGTATGTTGTAATATTTTAATTATTTAACCACAAATAGGTGTTTGCATTGTGACACTTGTGAGATACAATTATTGCTACAACATTTACCATATCTGTATTTCATTTTGATTTCAATATTTTGAGACAATACTAATTTAAGGCTGAGTACCTAGAAGAAAGCCATTTTTCAGGTAAAGAGAACTAGCTTATTCAATGTGGAAGAAAGGGGCCGCGGTATCCTAGTGGTCAAGGTCGTGGACTAGTGGCCGGCGGTTTTCGTTGAGTCGCGAGTTCGATCCTTGGCCGCCAAAGACCCGCTGTGTAGCCGGGGCTGATGCCCGTTAAATCTGTTCGGGGCCCAAAGTCCTCACGTTGGCGTGGTGTGCATGATAGGAGAGGGGGGTGCCAGCTCAGGTGTCGTCCTTGTCTCTTGACCATGGTTCAAAATTACGAGGTCCGTCGCCAATAGCCCTCGTGTTGCTTCTAGTGCGACGTTAATATAAACTAAACTCTATTTTCGACCCTCCTTCTTGTCAACCACTTCTTATCTTTATTTCAACTTCGCATCTAGACCACAGTTTAATCTTGTTTGGCGTAGCATAGCCATATCTGGCTCTTGCCAATAAAATTTACACTCACTCATTCTGGAGAAAGGGCTTTGATTTACAATCGATCACTTGCGTGTCTCCATTTTCTCAGAGTCGGCCTTCTGTATAGAAGGGACTCCCGGGATTCCCTTAATTTAAACAGTTATTGTAAGGAATTCTAAAATCAATGCTCATTTGCCAATCATTCTTTTTAAATGAATTTTGAAAGACGACTCCAGATTCTAAAAAAGTCTCCAAAATTGGGTGATTTGGGCGGTATAAATTTCCAATGTATCCTTTCAATGGATAGAAAAGTAACCACTTTCCCAGCTGTCTGTTACAAAATTACGATTATTCTCAAGATCTATCATATTATGAAATCATCTCAATTCCTTTGATGTTTTTACGAAATTTGTGGGGTTATCTGAAATTTTGCTAGCACACTTACCACGACAAGAGAGAGAAAAAAATCGTTTTAAAGTAACAATGAATGCATCTAAAAATAATTCAGTTACAATTTCACACAGTGAATTGCACGAGTTGCGAAACACACAAAGCCAGTCACATAAATTTTATTTAGAATTCCCTTGCACTTTTTTTTTTTTTTTTTTTAATTTAACAACAAAGGGTCCTTAATAATCTACTCCAGTATGATAAGAGGGAAACGTTTCCATTATTCAAAAGACAAGTATGCCCATGATTTGACAGCTAAAACAACAAATACACAATTATGCACGATTTGTGCACAGATTTCAACTGTTAATCGGTCAAAATTGTAACTTGTACTTTACAAGTTAAAGTAGAGAATTGGGCCCTATGTGTATGTAAAAACTTTTTATGAAAATACTCTAATATTATTGTGGTAAGTTTGACTCTTTGGTAAAATGATAGAATGTTTAACATTTTTTTTCACTTAATTTATATTTCACTAATCTACCTCCATCACGCAAAGTTTGATTTTCATCTAAATATTTCAACTTACTCTTTGACACGATAAGCTTTTACGTTGTCTTTAAGATTTTACCTCTTCACCAAATTGTTGTGCTTGTGCACGTTTTACTTAAACATCCCGAGCATGGTTACGTTCTCCTTTGGCAAAAAAAAAATTATAATCTACATTTTTTTTTACTACTTCCGCAGGAACCTAAACATAAAAATTTAAATTCTGATCAATTTTAAATAGTTATTTGAATTTTCACAAAAATTATCAAGAGTGTTGTCTTCTGTTGGTTGGATATAAATATTCACGATTGGATTCAGCTCTTTTGAACAGGAAGCACTTGATTATTCGGAAGGTTAGTGTTGTCTTGAAGAAAATCTAGACCAGATCCTCGAATACTTTTCTAATGAATTCATCCACAGATTGACCTCATTAAATGGATATTGAACGTATCAACTGGATTGACATCTGACTTGATGTGATGCCATCAAAATTAGCTAGTTAGATCTATTATTTTTATATCCCTTTTCAGTAACGAAACATTGTAAATGAAGGAAGTCCGTACCCATGATAATATTGTTGCAGAGTCGGTATAAAGCTGCACTGCGTCAACACTTAGTTGAATCGCATTGTTTTCAAGATTCGATAGAAGTGTAAGTAGTATAGCGCCTAAAAGTTAAAAGCGTGGCTGTGTAACACACATACTACTGGCATCACTCTAGATTTATTGCATAACAAATAAACACTGGTGTTCTCCAAATGATTTTTACTTCGGAGGTAAACACAAGCTCCATATGCTTGTACTGATGCGTTCGAAAATTCATGGATTTCTCTTTGAGCAGCCTGTTCAACCAAAAAGAATTTTCGGACCACTTTGGAAACTCATTTTATTCCAGTGGTCCTCATTATATATATATTTCGATCCATTATTCGAGCTACTTTATATCCGATTTATTTGCTTTTTAATTTAAACTCTTTTAACGCCTATTGATATTCTCAATTAAAAAATACTACTACTATCACCTCTTAAGTCACGGGAAGTGATTAATTTTCTCGAGTTCCATTAGAAAAATGAATACTCTGCATTAAATTAAGGGAAATTATATTTCATTGAATTAAATGTATTTGTTCGACATTAAAAACTGTCTTGAAATTACAACACAATTCTGGTTGTAATTCTAAATTATTAGCAATAAAAAGACACCGAGTAGTCAGTTTATCTAGAACCCTACGCTTCTAAAACTATATATAAAAAAGCTTCTGTATAAGTTCAAATATATTCGGCTTGTTGAAGACAGACTGACTGCTATTATTTCACATGATCCGCGTGTCGCATTCCTTCCTCACTTCTACTAATGCACTTCAGTATGTTAGCTGGTAAAATATACATCGTCTATCGCCACTAACGCAAGACAACAAGCTTGCAAATCGTCATTACAGTTTATAGGAATGCTTTAAATACTGTTACCTGGTTTTTCGTCTTTCGAATGCAAGAAAGACTCTCACAATTAAAAAGCAGGTTCTTTCCGAGAAAATCCAAATTTTTTCTGATAATCTCTAACAAATACACTACATTTCCAAGGTGTAATGGCCTTTTTTTCTTATTTCATGCTTTAAAAAATACTGAATTAAATACTAAAATTAAAACGATAAGATATCAAAGCAGATAATAATGTTTTGTTCAGATATTAATATAAAAACAAATGATACAATTAGTCTTAAGGAATGTTGTTATTAAGATAGAAGATTATTTGTTAAAATTATATTACATATTCAACCTCCCAATCCCTACAAGAATGCAGCTGGAGGTGCGCAAATTCCCACTACATTCTCTCGAAGAGAAGTAAAATGAATTTGAGTGAAATTGGCATTTGAGCAAAACTCTTGCATAACAAAACTAATGAAAAAAAAGAATATAAAATAAAAACAAAAGTAATAAAAATACATAGAATTTATGATTTTCGTCAAGCTCTTTAACATAACACAATATAAGTAAATGAAATATAAATCACCATTATAACATTTAATTCAACTTCAAGACTCATAATAATAATATATTCAATTTCAATACTGTAGAATTGTAATCTTTATAATAATACCATATATTTGCATTCACATTGAAGAATGTTTGTTTTATAATAATACTTTACATTCAAATTCACAGTATAGATTGGTCACAGCTCAAATATAGTTCTAAGTTCATTGTCCAATTACTCAAAATATGAGTTTCAACTTAATAGTGAAACATTTGAAATAACGTACGTATAATAACCCGTTTACTGTTCATTAATAGAACAAACTCATTCATATATAAACACAATAATTTCCAGCATTTAAAGCAATATATAGATTTATACCTTGTGATATTAATTACTTGAACATAAAAATTAATATCAAAAAATTGTAATAATTTCCCAAACTTATATTGCGAATTAGTGAAGTTATATTCAAACTCACAAAAATAAGATATATAGTAAAATTCAAAATGTTATAATTCATCCTCTAAATAAGAAACGTAGTAAAATACAAAACAAATGAGAAATGTTTCATATATACACTGAACATAACATACTTAGTAAAATATTAAAATACGATAATCTACACTTTCAAAAGCAGATACTTAATCAAATATAAATGGGGAGATAATTTACACTCTGGAAAATAAGATATTTAAAGGTATATTGTGACCTGAGTCTTTTAAACGAAATATGTTCGAGAGTAAAACTTAGAAAAATCGTGACAAATTTGGGTTATCCACCTTATTGGGGGAAAAAAAACCTATTGGAGGTAACCTATTGATGGGCATTCTTTAACTGAAACTCATGCTCTGGATGAAAAAAATCGAAGTCGTGATGCATGTATAATATCATAATCCTTATTAGTGATTTGATTCGGTTTATTCATTTCATAAGTCACATCAATTAATTGTTTTAAAATTGTGTAAGGTCAAGAATATGACGGACTAAGTTTTCCTGTATTATGGTATATTCCAATTTTTCAATCATCACTAAATTTCCTTGCCAAAACGTTGAAGCATGATAATGCGAGTCATAATAAACCTATTCCTTTCATGATGTTCCTGAGTGCGTTTAAATGCAATGAACAGGTGGATAAATTTGATTATCGATTACAGATGTATATGGAAGTTTACTATACATTAAATAAGAAGGTGCATAGGATGTAACCGAATAAGGGGTGCCGTTATATTCTTGAGTAACCTTCTGGAAAACCTTTGTCCAGGGAATTTTTTGAGAAGTTTAATTTATTTTGCAATTTAAGCGGGTAATGATAGATTGGTTCACTATTACAATCTTTCCGTTGCTTTATGGATGATGGGCATATGTTAATCTTTGTTTGACACTATTATTGCGTAAGAATTTTGTAAATCTTGTTGATGTGAACGCACCATTCCTATCACATAATAAGATTTTTGGGACCTGAATGTTGAAAATCTGTATCAAGCAATTAGTATATGCTTCACATGTGACATTTTTAGATGGGAAAGATCATATGTATCTTGTCGCATGATCAATGATAACAAGTAAATATTGTTTAGAGGAATTGTAATAATTCAGCTTACCTACGGTATCAACAAAGAGCATTTCGAAAGGTTCTTCTGAGGGAGGCAATGCTTGTAATATTCCAAATCTTTATAGATTAGACTTTTTTTTTTTAAACTGGTAAATTTCACAATGTTTTGTACGCAATTACTTATGTACTATGTACTACTTATTCCTTATGTAATTACTTATTACTTCACAATGTATGTAATTACTTAAATCTTTCATTTTATATTTCCAATAATATTGTGTTGATATTAAGCTAAGCCTTTTTTAACCCATGTATATCCAAAATCATTATGAGTTTTTTCAAGTAGTTTTTTTCTTACAAAAAGTTGGACAACTTTAAAGATGCCTCTTTCTGATTGTCCAGATATCCTTTATTTTAATATATTTGTGGATCATTGACATTATCTAAATTTTGATATTCGATTAATTTTTCCTTTTGTAGTAAATTAGTCATTTGGATAGTGTGATGAGAAATAAGATTCCTAGAAAGTATGTATACTTCATAATTAGAAGATCCCTTTTTGTATTTGATTTCATAATCGAACATAGATAATTTAAATGACCATCTAAATAATCTTCCAGTTAAATGTTTTACACTTCTAAGCTATACAAGAGCAGCATGATTTACATATATTGTGAAATGGTTCCCATGTAAATAATTATAATATTTGTCCAGTGCATCTACTATAGGAAAGAATTCTGGTTCTGTGATGGCATAGTTCCTTTTATAAGTCCTTAACTGTCTAGAATTTAAAGAAATGGGATGTTTTGAACATGTCAGGATGTTCTTGTTTTAAAACAGCTCCAAGAGTCTCTTGCGATGCATCTACATATAAACGACATTTATAATTTGGGTGAAAAGGGGAATTAAAGAATTCTTCAAATTTAGGAACTCTTGTTGACATTCCTCTGACTAGTCTCATGTAGTCTCTTTTTTAAGAAGCTGTTTAGGGGTAATCTTAGTTTTGCTTAATTACGAAGAAACTTGTGATAAACATCGATGCTACCTAAAACTCTTTGAAATTCTCTTATAGTTTCTGGAGAATTCAACCGTTTAATGATATTGATGTTGATATTACTTGGATAGCGCTGTCCTTTTGAAACTTTATAACCCAAAAATTTAATTCTTGTTTTACCAAATTGACATTTAGATTTTTTTTTTTAATATTCATGTTCTCTTTTTCACAGACAGTAAACATTTTTCTTAGATGTTGGGCATCTTCCAACTATTTGAATATATTATAATATCATCAAAGTAATTTGGAGCAAACTTTTTCTGATATTTTTTTTAAAATTTGTCTAATACTTCTATGGAAAATATTGGGTGCATTTTTCCAACCAAAAGGTAGCCTCAGCCATTCATATAGTTTCAAAATTTGTTGTGAAAGCTAGTTTTTCAGTATCACTATCATTAATTGTGATGTGCCAATAACCTGACGTCAAATATAATGTAGACAAATATTGAGCTTTTGTTAACTGATCTAATAAGGCATCTATTCTTGGAACAGGTTCTGAGTCTGTTTTAGTAATTTGATTTAATTCTCTGATATCAATGCACATTCGTGTCTTTTTATCTTCAGCTTTCCTCATAACTAATAATACAGAAGCAGCATAGAGACTATGTGACGGTTTAATAATATTTGCTTCTAAAAGTCTCTTTATCTGAGTCTCAATTTCTTTGTTATACTGAGGTGAATTACGACATGGGCGTAACACTGACAATTCTGAAATGAGTACAACTTTCCGAGGCTTGAGTTTAATTCAACCAACTTCATTACGGTCCTCTGAAAAAAATATATGTGAAAAATTGTCCAGCAAAGAATCTAAACTTTCTGCTTCAGTATTCCATGATGAAAATGCTTTTGTATTGCGAATTTTTTTCCACAGATGCAACCAATTCTTTCTATTTGAAGTTCCAAATCCTTCATCATACAAACCCTCACATGTTTTTGTGCTCCTCTTAAACAGATCCAAAGAAACTGACGACACATCTAATTTAGAATTTTTATAACTTAAAATTTTCCCATACTGTATGGCATGGTAATTAGGAATATCTTATTTTACTGAAAAGTATTCATATCTTTCAAAGAAAATAAATACTATGGGATATTAGTTTTAATAGCTAAAAATTCCGTAACATTTTTAACTTCTATCTTCGTCGTCCCCTAAATAGTTAAATAATTCAGAATAGATCCAGAAGTTTGACAAATTGGAAGTTGGTATCCTTTGGAAGGTTCTTCTCTGCATTTAATTAGATACAAAAAAATTTGTGAAGTTATTGATACATTCGAACCAGTGACACAAACACTTGGGATAGTAATGGGATCATATTCCTTTCCTGGTAAAATAATCTCGACCAACAGTTATGGTCATAATTGCTCTTTATTTTCCTTCAGTTCAGAGGTTGCTATATGTTTGTTGTTCTGACCGACTAAATCATCATATATTAAATCGTCATAGTGACTAGTTGGTCCTGAAATTTCCTTAGCACCTTGATTCTTATTCTGACCAAATGACTCGTATTTGTGAGGTTGAGACCTTAATTTGTCGTTGGGAATGATAAGGCTTATATTTATTTTGATGATAGGGCTTTTTGTTGTGTTTGAAGAACATGATCTTGATACACTGGATAATTTGTCTGAGGATAGTTTGTAACAACCCATTTTTGGCTTTGACTTTCTTGTGGTGGGGAATTTGAGCCTTTATAGCTAGTTTTATTAAGTGGGTATTCAAATGAAGCTTTAAATCTTATAACGGGCTTATATTTTCTTAGAGTAGATCTAACATTTTCATACTTATATAATTTTTCGGCCACGGCATAAGGAGAAACAAAATTAGCCCACTGATCGAGGAAATGTTCTTTACATTCATCATTTACCCTATATTCAATCTGGTTTGCCTCTATTAAATATTTTAATTTGTCAAAAGTATTAATTTCGAATACTCTGAGATATTTCGAAAAAATAAGTTTTTAGTTGGTATGCGTAAGTACGCCAAGTTGAGTCACTATTCCTGTGATGAGAATAAAATTTTTGTCTGAGTCTTTCAGGATTTTGCGTACAACATTGAATTAAAAGGTTCTTAACAAAATCATATTCTTTAATTTCTTTGGTACCTTCTCTTGCACTTTGTTCATTAATATCAAGGGGATGAAGTCCTAACAAAAATATAACCCATTCACCTTTTGGTATTTTTCCAAGGCTTACACTATTTTCGAAATATTTTAAAAATAATTACATGTCTTGATACTTTTCATATTTTGGGAATAGTTGCATTATAGTACTTTTGTTATGTGTTGTTGGAGTAAACCCTACTCGCGCGATTCGTTATTTGAAATTACTTCAGCCTCCTGTAATTTTAATTTTTCTAATTCAAGTTGTATTTTAAGTTTTTGCAACTCGAACTCCTTCAAATTAATTCTTTCTAGCCTATTCCTATTTTTGTCCCTTTCTTCATTCTCTCAAACAGTTTCGTTTTTTCTATTCTCCATTATACGCGCGCGCGCGAATCAAAGCTATCTTTGCAAATTCTTCTTCATATATAATTTGGATTTTCTGCGATAAATTTTCTTATCTCAAATACCCGCAAAGTGGACTTCATATGAACACGCAGTTCCTCAGCTAAATGTATAACAACTTGCTTTGTGCCCTTAGCCAGAAAACTTATGACTTTTTATATGTAGGTAAATATTAAACCAACAAATTTACTTTCTTTGTTGATACATTAATAGCAAAATGAAAACATTCTAAATACTTTTAACCTTTAGTATACATATAATACTCATATCAAAATATTGATACCAATAATACGAAAGCATACACTGAAAAAATTCCAAACATTCTTAACTAGAAACTCTTAAATACAAACAAAGATCAAATTTCGAAAATGCTACTTAATACGTTGAATTTTTAGTATGCATATACAAAACAATCCCAATATTAATATCGATAAGAATAGATACCATATGCTGAATATTAGAAATATTTCTTAAACTAGAAAATCTTAAATATGTATTACACGATTCTAAAATTTGTCTTACAGGAATTTTACTTAAAACTATGATTATAACAGATAAAGTTAGATCTCACCCTCTTTTCTTCGTTATGTTCCTGTGTCAACTTGTTGACCTATTGTCCACGTTTACACTTCACAATATTACAATAGTTCTACAATATTACAATTGGGGAATTTATAACTTGCAGCAGTATAGGATGCGACTTTCTTATTCTTCGTATACTTAAGACTTCGCTTTACATGGAAGAGAAATTCCAAAGAGAAGCCATTTTGTATTCTTTGAAATGCAGTCTACTGTGGATTCGCTGTTCACAAATACCAAAAGATATTTTTCCATTTTAAATTTCCTTGCAGTCGTTTTTTCTTTATTTCTGGTAAATTCGGGATCTTCAGCATAGATCCGCGGCCTTATATCATGCCAAATCCTGTCGTGCTCAAATATGTAAATAGTTCTTATTCAGAAGATATTCAGTTTTTTCAGTAAGCGAGAGCCATTCAAAAAAAAGGAACAACTTCCCTATACGCCCGAAAGCCGCCATTTTTTTTTTTTTTTTTGGCGACCAGTTATTTCTCGCCAAATAGCGGGTCGACTGGTCGCCATGTTAAGCCTAATCGCCCGATTTGGCGGGGAAAAAAACGAAGGTTGGCGGTCGGGCATATACCAAAGTAGGGCCAAAAAAAACCCTTATAACTTGCATTTTTTTATGAATTTTTTCAAACATGATAATAAATAATCGATCTTTTACAAAAAGCTGTAAATTATTACATTCTACAAACTCCAAGACCAATTTCAAACAGTAGAATTACAATTTTTACCTATTACATTTTTCAAATCAGTTACGAAAACAGTTATAGCAAGCGATTCATTAAAAAAAATATTATATATTCCACAACTAAATGATTATTATTTTAAAAATGAAAAAAAAAAATTACTGAATTGAATACTAAAAACAAAACAAATGATAAAATATCAAAGTAGATAATAATGTTTTATTCAGATATTAAGATAAAAACAAACGATAAGATTAGTTTTAAGAAATGTTGTTGCTAAGGTAAAAGATTATTCATTAAAATTACTCAAAAAAATTATAAATTATTATTTTCTTACAGAATATTTATTCCATTTAAATAGGATAAAAATGTATAAAATTTTGCGGAAAATTTGACTTATTGCGTGAATTTTTGAAATTTTCTTCTATCGACATGTTTTACTTCAAAATACTGAAGTTGCTTTCCTCAACATGGCTGAAAAGTCTTATGACATTCTATTTAGAAAAGTAATTTTTGATTCAATATTGTCAATTTTAACTGATTATTTTCGATTCTAGTGAAATTGAATTTTTTAAGCGTAAAATTGATTAAAAATTTTTTTCCATAAATTGGCAGATACCTTCAATAATTTTGAAGAAAAAAAATTGCTATATATAGTTTAAATTTTATCATTACTAATTAAGATATTCAGTTATATTTGCAATAATAACTAACCAAACAATCAGACAGCGATAATGTTTCTACAGAACTTTACAAAAATAGAGAAAATAGCTCATAAATAAATTTTAAAAACTATTCTTTGCTGTAAGCTGAAAATTGCGCAACAAAGATCACTAAGCATCAAAGATGTAATTATGTCTCGTTTTGTTTAATGCAATTAGTGTTAGTTTGTATCTTGTGAATTGAAGTTTAAAAAGATTTAAGAGAGCGATTTTGATATCAAAGATGCCTTTCCGAAATGTTTTTGGGGATTTGGCTCTTGCACTGTCTTGCTTTTGTATGATAGTTCTGTTTTGTTATGGGTCTTACTTTTATGCACTCCCATTAATCACTTATGCAATATTAAATGGGAATTTGATGACGAAATTAGAAACTAAACCAAAAAAAGTGAAACAAATGATACCTAAATTTGCAACTTATGCATCAGAACCAACTGATTTGATGTGGTATGAAACAATAAACATCAGGGAAGTACCACGACTTGAAAATAATCCTTTCGCCTATGCATACCTCAATAACCCTTTTTGCGGAGACGATTTTCCTCCTGTGGATCCTCCTATTAAAGGATCTTTTCCAAAGAACAGTTCTCTTATTTTCATATACTTTTAAAATTATGAATAAAAACAAATCGAATACTTAAAACAGTCAATCCTTTTTAAAACTCATGCAAAGCAAAAAAAAAAAAAAAAAAAAAAAAAACACAAAAAAACGGGTGAAAAAAAAAAAAAAAAAAAAAAAAAAAAAAACACCTCATCAGAGTCGGAAATCAAAAAAATCTTTGCGAAGGATATCGAACAAAACTTACAGTGATTTGAAATAGTGAGTCTTCAAATTACACCAATGTTTTGGAAATATTTTCATCAAAGAAAGCGTTTAACCAATGATAATTTTGCATATGAATACAGAAATGTGCTCTTGCAGATGCGTGTATTTAAATATGTGCTCTTGCAGATGTGTGTATTTAAATATGTGCTCTCTTCAGATATGATATTTAGACCTGCTAAAGATTAAATGGGTGTAACGCCTTAAGAAAGGTGTAAATGCATCAAAATACCTCACAGAAGACTTTTCCCAATGTGATTGCATAGCTTCAGAAAAGATTTTACCAGTTGAAGTGGTTATACGCCTTAAAGAACGCTTTACCCATTGAAGTGACTATTATGCCTCAAAGACAGTCTTGCCAATTGAAATTACTATTACGCCTCAGAGAAGGCTTTACCTATTAAAGTGATTATTACGCCTCAAAGAAGGCTTTACCCATTGAAGTGACTATTAAGCCTCAAAGACAGTCTTGCCAATTGAAATTACTATTACGCCTCAAAGAAGGCTTCACCGGAAAATGAGACTATAATGACTCAAATAAAGTTTTCATCGGTAACGTGACAATAACTCCTGTTTAATCCTGAAAGATGAACACTGTCCAGTAAGGTTGAAGGAAATATATTGTTTGTCAATGGCATAGAAGAGGAAGCGGGCAATATAATTGACGGATGTGCAAACTGCTTGGATAAAGAGAAGTACCAGATGCAGCATTACTTTTTCATGAAAATATGCTCCATAGTGTAGTGTATATATTGTAATTTAATAGTGCATACCAATACAAAAGTGTTAATACAAAATAGAGTCATTATTTATGCTTACAAAAATAAACCTTTAGGCTTTCAGTTTAGTGTGTGTTTTTCTTATTCTGTTTCTTGATATTTTTTATTTAAACCAAACATACTTAAGTAATACACACACTCAAATATACGTATTTCCTATGGGAAAGAAAAATTCACTAAAAGTTTCCTCCTACTAATTCCTCAGGATCGTAAATCCTGTTTGCCTTTGGTTGTAAACTGCTTAAGGGGAAGAAATGTTGAAATATGGAGATCGAGATATTAACTCATGAGTCGTTGTCCCTCGTCACTTTATCGTTGCTCAAAATTCCGCGTTGAACCATACATCTTTGAGAGGAGGGCTTAATATTCTTATTATTAGAAAGTCTCTCTCTCTGTGTGATTGGCTGTGTTTATTGCCGTAAGACCATATTTGGACGTCAAATATTTTTAGACATATTAGTAACTAACCCATCATGCAAATAATTGCAACTAATATCTTTGTATGATTCAGACTAAGGTGAATGGGGAGGAAGATAAAAATTAGTAATGGTTGATTAGAAGGAGGATCAGAAATCGGAAACTATAACTTAGGCATATCGGGATCATCACATTCTTGTTTATATAAAACAGTAGCCCCATGGGATGTAAAAGAGATCGCTCGGGATCATAAATCTAGGATTTATCTCAAGAAGGTAAAATCCTAGCGTACCAGTAACAAAAAGGCAATTTTCTTATTCAAATTTGGTTAAAGGAAGAGATCCTTCAAAAATTTCGATATTTTTGTCTTTAAAATGCATACAATGATATTGTTATATATGTATATTGTTACGAACCTTTATTGGCGCTTCCTTACAATGTTAGTCTTATAAATGGAAAGAAATATTTACAAAGGTTTTGCTGAATATCAAGAAATGTTTAAGCAATGAATGGTGAATTTTTGAAAGTTTGTTCTGTGTACATGTTTAGTTCAAAATACTGAAGTTACTTTTCTCAACATGGCTGAAAAGTTTTATGACTTTCTGTTTAGAAATGTAATTTTTGATTTAATATTGTCCATTTTAATTAATTATTATTTTCGATTCTGGTGAAATCGAAATTTTTAAGAGCAAAGAGGCTCTAATAATTTTTTTTAGTGTAAAAAGTAAAATTGATTTAAATTTTTTCCCCATAAATTGGCAGATGCCTTCAGTAATTTTGAAAAAAACCCTGCTAAATATAGTTTAAGTTTTATCGTTGCTAATTAAGATATTGAATTATATTTGCAATAATAACTAACCAAACAATCAGACAGCGATATTGTTTCTACAGAACTTTACAACAACATTTCTTAAAAAATGAATTATTACAACTAAATAATAAGTGAATTAAATTCCCAACTAAATATAAAACATTAATATTAAGTAGAGAAATAGTTCAAGCACAGGAACAATAATGAAATATATAAACATAAAAATAATAGCCAATATGTAGTAAATAATTCGATACATGAAACAAAAATGCAATAAATTTAAATTGGTAATGTGATATATAATCATACATTTTTAACTTTCAATAGGTAATACACCCAGTTTATTATTGGACCTTTTAAAAGTATCGTTACTAGTTTCGATGTCTGCAATTCTAACTTTTTTATCCATTCCCGGATAAATTTCTACAACTCGTCCTAATAACCATTTACAAGGAGGAAGATGTTCTTCCCTAATTAAAACCATATCTCCTACTTTAAGATTTTCTTTATTAACTATTCATTTTCTCCTTTGTTGCAGATTATTTAAATATGATAGGCTCCATCTTTTCCAGATCGTTTGAATAGACTTGGTTATTCTTTCCCAAACCTTTAGACGATTTGCTTCACAATTTCTAAGAGATAGTTCGACAATAGCTGTAATCGATCTTCCGATTAAAAAATGAGCTGGCCAAAACCTCCATAACGTCTACGTCGGCTGAAAAGGGAGTAAGAGGTGTCTCAATCTCAGTTATTAAAGTTAATAATTCTTCATAACTAAATTTTTGAATTTCCCGCAACGCGCTTAAAATGATATTTGAGTGACTTTATATTAGCCTCCCAGACCTCCCTAGTTAGAACTTCTAGGGGGAATATATGACTATTCAATGTTTTCTTCTGCAAAAAAAGAAAATAGAGACTCTTCTCGATCTCTCACCAATTTAGTCAAAGTTTTCAATTCCCTGTTAGCTCTAACCATGTTGGTCCCATTATCCGAAATTATTTTACGGCATTTTCCCCTTCTCGATATAAACCTTTTCAATGCCGCTATTAGTGCTTGAGAAGTTAAATCACTAATTATCTCTAGGTGAATGGCCTTCGTTACAAGGCAAATAAATATACAAACATAAACTTTAATTTCAGGACCTTTCCTATGATATTTATTTTTGATGAGAAAGGGTCCACACAAATCAATACCTGTTGAATTAAACACTTTATAAGGTAATGGTCTTCAGTGGTGCCACTCTCGTCTTTGAAGTTATGAGATTTACAAGCACTTCATTTTTTTTTTATTTTCACATAAATTGATGCTCCATAGGCAAGTTTAGAAGCATCGCAAAAGGTGTGGATTTCAATGGAGTCATTTATCTCAGAATTTGTAAAATCAAAAATAAATCTTGGAATTCTGAGTTTGTTTAACTAGGGTAGTTCCTTGCACCAGTTTACCCCACCTTTCCACTATTTTCGGGGGTAAATCTTCATCCCAAGTGATTTTATTCTTCCAGAGTTCCTGTATAAGGCATTTCATTCTGATATTGAAGGGGGAAAGCAGTCCAAATGGATCAAATATTTTCCCGATAGCTTGTATCAGGAATCTTTTAGTATTTTTGTTAGTTGAAATGAATTCTAGCAATCCTTTAGTATCCAACGTCAGACAATCCTCTAGGGTTTGAAAAGACAAGCCTAATACCTTTGTCTTGTTTGATCCTAAGCTGACGGATGTATCAACTGGATATGTATCGAAACCTTCTGCTGCCCACTGGGACATTAAGGTGGTGTCATTGCTGATCCATTTTCTCATCTTCATTCCTGCTTCCTTCATGATGTTCTCTGCATGAAGAGAATTAAGAAGTGCTTCTTCTCGAATGTCTTGACCTGTATTCCAGTCATCAAAGTACATGAAGGAATCTAGATGTTGTACAGTTATGGGATGACTTTTTCTATATTTCTCAATATGATGTTTAATTGTAGCCCCTCGTAGAAATGGGCTAGCATTAACGTTAAAAATAATCCTGTTAAAACGGTAAATTTGTAATGTGGGCATTTTCTTATCGCTTGGATTATTTTATGTCCACAAAAATTGTACAGCGTCTTTATGCTTATCCGCCAAACAAATTAGAAGAAAAGCCTGATGAATATCAAATGATATTGGAATCCGATTTAACCTAAAATTTATTAGCACATCTAAGAGGTTAAGATTTAAATTGGGACAGGCCACAAGCAATCGTTTAAAGAAAGTTCATTTGTTTGATGTGAGGCAGCATCAAGTACAATACGAGTAGAAGTTGTGGTTCGGCCCTCCTTTTTCTACTTTCTCTATAATCCCTTGATTCAAATAATCTTGAATCGTTTCTTGATATTGAAAGTAAAGTATTTTATTTTTCTGTAACCTTCGCCATAAATTTTGGAACATTATTTTATTACAGAAACGTTACCAGATAATTTTCTCCAGTTTTTAAGGTATGGCAGTTATATGTATCATTCATTATTAAATTAAATGGTTTCTTTAAAAATATCTATAGCTTGATCATCTTCACAGTCACAAGAGTCATCTTTTATGCCAACAGATTCAAGTTAAAAAAAGTTTTAATGTGTTTTTAACAGAATTATCATCCTTAAGGAGATAACACGATAAGTTATTATTATTTTTGTTTTCTTGGAGCCGTCCTCCAGCAACCCATCCAAATTCAGTTTCTCTGAATATTAATTCCTCATTTACTTTGCAAACATTATCTTTCATTATTCTTAAGAAAATGTCAGCGTTTAATAATGCATAAATCTCTTTACAGCTTCAAAAAATAGGGATCAGATAATCTAAAAATTTGGCAGTTTTTATTTCTGAAAATCAAAATCAACATAAGGTATCAACTTGATAATTTTTTCTGTCACAAAAAGTTCTATGTGTTCCCTAAAACTATCACTTGTGTTAGTGATGAAAGTACTCATTTTTCCCTTTAACTTTTGTTTTATTGAATTGAGTCCAGAAACAGAAGACTGTTCTTTTTTTTTCTGATCCAATACCTAGAAAATCACACATTTCTCTAGACTAAATGTTTATATTTGAAGCAGAATAAAAAATAAAAAAAAATCACATTTTTTCTGTTCAGTCTTACTGCCTTACTAATGATAGCATTACAGAGGGTAGACGGATTTATCATCTCTCTCTCCCTCCCATGTGTTTTCTTTTTGTTGTTGTTTTGGAATCTCCCTCGGAGAAAAACGTTACTATTTCACCCCCTTGGATGGGAGCTGTTTGTGCATTGACCACTTGTTTGCAATAAATAGTTTAATGTTTTGCTCCACAGCTGCACACATAGGTCAAGGCGCAAAGAGACTTCCTACAATTTTTTTGTAAGTACAGTTCACATAGTTTATGCAATCCTACAATATCTTGTCTTAGAATGGGGTTTAATTATAGGAATTTTTTTCATTACAATTTATGTAGTACTTATTCTCAATAGATTGATTCGTTAAAAGAGTTCGAGTTTTGAAAGAAAAATTAGATTTTCTTATTATTGTTTTTGTTTCACCTGCACAATTTCTATCTACAGATAGAAGAATAAGAATCGTTTCATGTTGTTCTAAAAACGTTATAAACTCGTTAAATGTCTGAACATCTTTGGCTTTCAGACTCAATTCAAAATTCTTTTGGGATTCCTTATGTAATTTTTTAAGCATAATATTCAATAAAAAGACATCAAATAAACCATTTTGTTTGTATTTAAGTATTTTCAAAGCCGTAAGTTATTCATAATGAAATCAGTCCTTAGGATTTTCTCATTCTATTTTCTTGAATTATAAAATGGATTGTACATGATTGTTAATGGTTGTATATCAACAATTAATCTTTTATATTCAAACTGTACTTTGAGTGCTTCATACAATGAAAAAAATGTCGAAAGTGGAAGAAAATTCTTCAACTTCATTTGGAAGACATGAATTTAAATAATACAGTTTCTGTAATATCAGTTGATTATTCGATATAATTAAATCATCAAACTGAGATTTAAAGTTATTGAAATTTTCATATTTTCCCGAAAACATGGGAAGTATTATTGGTGTAATTTTCGTTGGAACAAGAGAAGGTCCATTTTCATATTTATTATTCTGAACTGCAGTTGCAGACGATTTATTTTTCGAGTAAATTAATCTTTTAATTCTTATTTCCAAATCTTCCAAAATGAATTTCACAGTTAACCCAAATCTTCAAATTCAGCTACTTCATTGGGAGCGGCTTTTTCAAGAGCAAAGAAATTATTAATCAGCTCGTCAGTTTTCATCTGAGGTTGATCTTATTTCTTAAATTCAACTTCAAGTTCCTTTGGATCAATATCATATCACCTTATCAACGAATGATTTTATTCTAGAAAAACTTCCCTTCAAGAAAGTTTTAGCTTTAATTTTTCTGTACTATCCATATCGTAAATTGGTTTTTAGGCCTGACTGTACCAGAAATGTTCGTCAGTGCAATTAGATTTAACACGACGGACTAAGTCCTTTTTGGGCTAATTTTTTAATAAAACTTAACTATATAAAAAATGATGATTCAATCATAAGAAAAGTTATTACAGTTATTGTGGCTGCCAGCGCGACAGTAGTTACCGATGTCCGTTATTGCTGAAAGTCGTTCAGCTTCTGCCTAGCTTTAACAGAGTCGGTAAGAGATGGTTTGTCAACAGATTGTTTGTGGAAAGCTGTGTAAAAACCGTTAAATACCATTTTAAAAGAGTCGTGAGCAGGTCAAATGTGGCCGCGGTAGCCTAGTGGTCATGGCTTCGGACGTGGCCGGCGGTTTTCGTTGAGTTCCGAGTTCGAGCTTTGGCCTCAAAGTTTGGTTTTATTAACGTCGCACTAGAAGCAACACGAGGGCTATTGGCGACGGACCTCGTAATTTTGAACCTCGGTAAGTGACGAGGACGATACCTGAGCTGGCACACTCCTCTCCTAACTTCCACGCCAACGGGAGGACTTTGGACCCCCGACAGATTTAACGTGCATCAACCTCGGCTACACGGCGGGTAATTAGTAGCCTAGGCTCGAACCCGTGAATCAACGAAAACTGCCCGCCACGAGTCTGAAACCATGATCACTAGGCTATCGCGGCCTCGTCTTAGTCACAAAAGACCCGCCGTGTAGCCGGAGCTGATACACGTTAAATTCGTCAGGACCCAAAGTTCTTCCGCTGGTGTGGTGTGGAAGTTAGGTGAGGGGGTGCCAGCTCAGGTGTTGTCCTCGTCACTTGACCAAGCTTCAGAATTTCGAGGTCCGTCGATAATAGCCCTCGTGTTAATTCTATTGCGACTTTAATAAAACCAAGACCAAAGTAGGTCAAATATAACATACGATGAGTTTTTGAAACATATATAGAGATGAAGTTGAAGGAATCTCGAATTCCAGATCCCTAGGTCCATTATCGAACTGCATAGATAATTTAAGCACCTCAACACCATCTCGTTTTTTCACAGGCAGATCAATGAATTATATTCTAGAATCTAGAATAAAAAAAAGAACTGAACTGAAAAGTGCAAAGGGTGACCAAATGGGTGCACTTCATTTGAAATAAGTAGGCATCAAAGTTACCTTAATGAATTGCAACAACATATTAAGTGGTTATGTCAAAAAGAATAATGTTAAGGTTGATGATTTAGTTTTCTTCATCGAAAACAATATGCTACCTTTTTAAGTGGCCTTTTGGCTGAATTATAGAAAAGTGTAGTGGATGTGATAATCTAATTACGGCTATGAAAGTGAAAACCCAAGACGCCGATTACAAACATACCATATCACAGGTGTGTTTTACTTATGCTAACTTGAAATTTATTTAATTGTGTAACGTGTATTGTTCATAAAAAGGTGCGCATATTTATGATATAATGTTGAATGTTTGTAACAAGTAAACGAGGGGAGAGAATGTTTACGCCCCTACTTCTGTTGTTCAGCGACTAATAGCATTGGTCCTTTCCTTGCAGTTCTCTATGCCTAATAAAATTAGTCAGTCCGTGATGCTCTTCGTATAGTGTGTATTTTTTTTTTTTTTTTTTTTGAGCTATCAGCGTGTGATATGTGTCTTCAATCATCTAAAAAACAATTACATTCATCGCATTAGTTTTGTGAATAATGCGTTGAATAATTCGAAATAAATGTATAACATATTTATTGATAAATGAAAATATTTTATTTGTTTTTTTTTCTTTCGTAAGCTTCAGGATGTGAATGTAAAAATTTTGTTAGAATTATAACTTCCATGTAAAAAAAATGAACCTGTTTCTTTTTATTGTTCTATAAATAGAATTTTCCATGTAAATATCTTCCGAGTTTGCTACCTGGCTTCCCGAGCTTGAAAATATTATGATTTGGCCTTTTCCAGAAAGCGTCTGCCAACCTCCGATCTAGATGATCAGAAAGTTTTAGGGATTTGAACCTTGGACTGAACAATATAGCGGGTGTATTTTTCCATTATTTTCCATAAAACATTTTTCATTTTAGTTAAAATTCAAAATG
Organism: Nephila pilipes; assembly: GCA_019974015.1. Taxonomy (NCBI): domain Eukaryota; kingdom Metazoa; phylum Arthropoda; class Arachnida; order Araneae; family Nephilidae; genus Nephila; species Nephila pilipes. The sequence continues at coordinate 8,767 of BMAW01092618.1, read as the reverse complement.
AACAATCTTGGGCGAATATAGTTCTTTTCGATTTTAAGAATTGTTTATTTTTAATAGAATAATTCGGCACGTATTAAGACACTATTTATTTTTTATTTTAATATCTTCTAAAATACAGATTCGATCTTCCAAAGATTCCTAAAAAGCAATCTAGTTGTGACAATAACAATTCGTTTGAATTATTTTCCACTTTGAATGATTTTTTCAATTCGTAAGTAATATATATATATTTTTTCTTTCTAAGATATTCAGTAGTAATGAATTAGTTTCCGTCGAGTTATGGGTTCGAGTTCTGATGCAAAAAGCGGGATAGACCCATCGTATAACGAGACTGATGAACATCAAATCTTTCAAGGTCCCAAGTCATTCAATGGACGTGATGTGGAAGTTCGGAGAGAGAGTATCCGCTCTGGTGTCTTCGTCACTTTACCGAGGCTCAAAATTACGAGGTCCGTCCCCAGCAGCCGTCGTGTTTCTTCTAAGCGCGATGTTAATTAACAATCAATAAATCAAACGAATCAGTTAAGTTATATTTTAATTAGCTCAAATTATCTAATTTGCGTAATTTCTGTTTACAGCATCTATAATTTTTTTTAATTGCTTGGGATAATCATTTATCTTTTGAATTGACATTTTTTTTTTTATTAGAGCATCTATTACTGCGCGTTCAGTTTCGTATCTTATGCCGAAAGTAAGAAATGTAAATTATCTTGCGGACTCTCGATTTATTCTGCTTCATATTTAAATGATGCTTTAAAATAGCAAAGTTTTCGCACTTTATTTAGTTTCATTTTCTCATAAAATTGCCACGAAATGCGATTTCAAAGGTCGACTCTCTTCTAATACTACGAGGAATTTGTATGCGAAGTGATTCGGTTGACAAGAGATGGCGCTATTTCATAAAAGGTATTGGGTACTGAGGTACGAAGGAGATAAAGTGATCATTGGAAAAGATGGCGTGATAAAGTTTTCTCTTGCGGTTTTTCGGTCGTGTATTTTTTGTATTTAATGTGTGGGGTCCGTTCGTGAAATGTATGTGTTGCGTCAAGAAATGAATAAACTTTGATATTATGGTTACAAAGAGACTAATTATTTTAAGTTACTCAAGTGCCGAACGACACAGTATGACAAATTTGGCGCCAGCGAATATAAAAACGATGCTTTAAAAACGGAAATAAATAAGAGTAAGTACTTTTTTTTACGGAAAAGTGCCTTCGTATGTGCTTTTAATTTGATCTCAATTTTTCTAATAAATTCTGGATTGAAATTTGAATACTTTAAATAATTCTCTTAATTCATTTTTTGTATTGAATGCTGAATTTAACTTATTTTAATGGCGCGCTCTTATCCCCACTCCATTTCGTTAATTTTAAATTTGGTTAAAATGTAAATTGAGTTTATCGTAAAAGGAAATAAATCTTGCTTATTTTATTTGTTGTTGAATTGAAAATAAAACGTTTTAGTTTAAGTCAATGTATTCTCATTTATAACTGTTTTCTAGAAACGGAAGTGAAGAAGAAGTTTCATCGGTGTATTATGAATTTTTTAAATAAATTAAGATATATTAAACTAATTTTTATATTAATGTAGAGGTATAATTTTGCTGATGTCATGAAATATATCACAAATTTAAAGTGAAGATTATTAGAGTGTTATATGAATTCGGTGTCGGAAATAATGAACAATTTATGTGGTTTGAGAATGAGTGTTCTCAACGCAATATTACTTCTTCAAAAACATATTTCGTTGTCTTGGAATAAGTAAAATATTTTGAAGAAGGTTATTATTATTATCAAGCTCGAATCGCTTTCACGAATGTTGATAATAAATGACTGTGTATGTATTGATGTAAATGATAATGAATGCAAATAATTGTGTATGTATTGATGTAAATGATAATGAATGCAAATGATAGTGTATATTGATGTAAATGATAATGTATGCAAACGATAGTGTGTGTATGAATGTAAATGATGATGCACGTATTAATGTAAATGATGATGCATGTATTAATAGATCTTGTGCAAACCGTCATTGATTATTTTATGATATGGAATAATATTTTGTGAGAAGTGTGTAACTTCGTTTTAAGAAGTGTGTAACTTTTAAACGGAAATATTTATGTATAGTTTGCTTTTGATTGAATATTTCTTCTTTATAATAATCCATTTGTTTCTGAATTATTTGAAAGGTAGGTTTATTTTCATTCGCAATCTACGAGCTATTTTTGACTTTGAAAATAAAACTAAGAATTTAATATTAATTATAAATTGATATTAATTATATATATTGTTTTTGCATGAAAAAAGAAATTCATATCGATTTTAAATCGAAAATAAATGAAAAATTTTACGCTTATTATTAGAAAGTGCTCAGTTTCAAATTATTTTTTCGATTCTTAGTTGTGTTGAAAATATGAAAAATTTAATCTCATACATGACTATTGAAGCGGAAGTAGCTAAACGTGGTTTAGCCCTAAGTTCTGAAAACTATGAAGTTGCTTTAAAAAACTTGCAATAAAGATTTGGTTGGAGGAATATTATTACAGATGTGTGCACATAAGACAAAAGTTTTAAATATAAATTCAGTGTGAAACTCATATGATATTAAATCATTGCTTCGACTTTATTAAGAATGCGAAAGGCATATTCGAGGATTAGAAAATAACTGAATAAACCCTAATAGCTATGGTGTTTATTATATCCTTTTCCTGATAAAAAACTATTTCCAGATATTTTTTTTAGTTTCGTTTTTGTTTACATCGCACTAAAAACAACACGAGGGCTATTGGCGACGGACCTCGTAATTTTGAACCTCGGTCAAGTGACGAGGACGACACCTGAGCTGGCACCCCCCTCTCCTAACTTCCACACCACGCCAAAGGGAGAACTTTGGGTCCCTACAGATTTAACGTGCATCAGCCCTGGCTACACGGTGGATCTTTAGCGGCCAAGGATCGAACCCGCGACTGAACGAAAACCGCCGGCCACGAATCCGAAGCTATGACCCCTAGGCTACCGCGGCCACTCCGAGAGATATAAGAGTTATTTCGCAAAACTCATACTAGAGTTAAAAACGAAGTATCAGAGTTATTAGATTTCTTAAAAGATAAAATTCAGTACCGTGAATGAAATATAAGCACTTAATAAGAGAAATTTATTCCAGTGGAATTAAATGTGCAAAAAAGAAACTAAATTTAATTCTTTCCAGAAGCCCACGCAGAGATATAGAAAATTCAATAAAAACAAAGTTGACTACAGCGGAAAATAATAATTTAATTCCAACATTCCATCGACTTGAGCATTTGTCATTGAAGTTAAAAAAATTATATTTTTTGTAAAGCCCGAAAATGAACATGAATTTAATTCCTGCCCCTCATCAATCGAACAGCGTAAAGTTTCCCTCAAAAAATGGTTTTTGTTATTAATGCCTTTCAAAACGACACATTAATAAAAATTCCAAAAAAAAAAAAAAATCTTTTAATATCTGTAAACGCAAATATAGAAATTACTCGAGTTCTGCGAATGTTCTGTTTCCCCCTCCTTTACTTCCGACTGAGAAAGACGCTAGTCAGTTAAAAATTCTTAGTGTGTTATGACGTCAATAAAGTTAAACATTAGAATTAAAAACGGGCCGCGGTAGCCTAGTGGTCAAGGTCGTGGACTAGCGGCCAGCGGTTTTCGTTCAGTCGCGGGTTCGATCCTTGGCCGCCAAAGACCCGCCATGTAGCCGGGGCTGATGCATGGCTGAAATCTGTTCGGGGCCCAAAGTCCTCCCGTTGGCGTGGTGTGGATGTTAGGAGAGGGGGGTGCCAGCTCAGGTGTCGCCCTCGTCACTTGACCGTGGTTCAAAATTACGAGGTCCGTCGCCAATAGCCCTCGTGTTGCTTCTAGTGCGACGTTAATAAAAACTAAACTAAACTAAACTAGAATTAAAAACGCGATCAAAGAGTTGTGTATCAAAAAAAATTCAAAAGCCTCGTTCTCTGTTGAAAATATGCAAGACACGGTTCCATTTAATTGATGAGTTATTGCGGACGATCATGTCTTTTATACATAGGTTGATAGGTTCAAAATTTTAAAATTTAATGTAATTTGACTAAACGTTCATAATTGGGATTGAGGCAAGTAATTCATTTAAGAAATGAGATACACGCAATGTGTTTGATACATCAAGTATATGATACGTATAATTTTTGAATTCAATTTAATGCTAATTTAAATTTTATTTGATATAGTGATTATAACATCGAATCCATGAGTATAAAAACTTAAAATGTTTAAAATCATAGCCAATGTAATTTGAAATATCATGCTTAGTATCATTTGCATCATTCAAAAAATTAACATTTAAAAAGTTATATTTAATAAATTGTAATTAAAATTTTAAAGTATTGTACATTTTTATTTATTACAGTATATAAATGTTGCACGGATAGAAGATTAAAAAATAAATATTTTTCTAATATCCATTTATATCTAATATTAGTCTAAAAAATTAAATCTAATAAAACTATATATGATCAGTGACATTGCGTGGATTTCTGCCATCAGGTGCAATCCCTAAATTTGTCGTCCTTTTTAGAAATAAAATAATAATATCACGAATACATTGCACTCGCGTAAGATTAAATTATTTATAATTTAAAATTAAATCAGTTATAGTTTATAAGTTAAACCGAATAAATAACATTTTAAGTGGGTAAAATCTCAAAGCATTTGAAAAGTTTAAATATAAGCGAAACAAACATTTAGTTTAACACTCCTATTTTCTCGACTAAATCGTATAAAACAAACTTGACATCAAAATAACTAACAAATATAGGAACCTCTGAAATTTTGTCAAAATATAAAATAATATCAACGCTGCATCGCACTTCCAAAAGACAAAAAAAGGTTGAAGAAATGAAATCTCACCTGCTCAGCATCACAATTCGTTCAAGGACATTAATTCAAAAATCGAAACGGACGCACCAATTGCATTTGATCCGTACCAACAACAGATCGCTACCGGCGACGTCCGTTTCGAAATTCAAAAAGTGACATTTATTTTCCTATTTTGGATAAAATATTTGACAAGATCTTTTAGACTTCACATAAATGTTAGTACGTTTCTTTATGTCAAATCTTTCAACTCTATTTTGAACCACTTCCACTTTTCCTATTGCCTTGAAATTCTGCATGAGTGCCAATGTAGTCTCGACGACAATACAGTTATCTGATGACCATGTCCTGATAATGCAAACAGGATCCCCCCCACACACACACTGCTTATGATCCACTATCAATGTGACAAGTCATAAAAATAATGAATGACTTTTTTTTTTTATCGAATCATGTTCTTGTGAGTTTTGTAAAACCCGTCATTTTATGAAACATATGTTGTCAAAAACTCATGAATAATTTAAAACTCTGAAGAAATCATTCATTTTTTTTTTTTTTTTTTGAAAAAAAGTTTAAAAAAATACATAAAAGTAACCAAGTTTGATATTGCATTCTAATGGAATATCACACAACAATAATTTTTTTTTTTTGCGTAATTTATGTCATAAAAATGAAGCAGACTAAAAAACAGCTAATTTTGGCGCAGTATCTCTTTAAATCGAAAGGGGTAAAAGTGCAATGAACAACAAGAAAAGTTGTGTACTCGGTTGGGGGTGATGCAATAAAGTAAATGCACCTACCGAAAATGATATGAGGAATAATTTGACCTTGGCAAAGCACTTCGATCTACACTTTTCTTTTGAGTAAGAAAAATTAAATGTAGTCTTTAATTAAAATTTATGTGTGTATTCTTACTTCGGAGACTTTCAAAACGTGCCAAACGGAAGTCGCTCAACTTTTGCATTTAGTTTCGGTACTGGTTGAGGAGAAAATTGCTTTAGTACCCGATTCATTACCATGAATAATGAAACAGGAATTTCATTCGATGTTACGAGTTTAAAGAAATAATTTCAATAAATGAAATAATCGTCGTATAATTAAAGCAGAATAATTGTAGAGTGCATATAGAAAACCGAAAAACGCATATTTATTAAATTCTCTAACGAAAAATTACTCTTTGATTAGAATTCATACTGGTTGTACTATTGTGATGACAATGGCATTCCCCTCCCCCGTTAGCTGAATAGTGTGGCGTAGTTAAAAATATATCGAGGCAATCCTGTTATTTTAAAGACATTTTATTTTACATTTTATATATGGCGCACACCTTCGCTTCACAATATCAAAATCATGTCTTACAAAAAAAAAGGTAATTGAAATTATTTTTTTTTTTTGCTCTTTCGAAATCTTTAATTACAACGTGTTGCTTTATAAAATGGAAATGTATTTTAAAATTTTGTTTTAAAATTCTCCAATTTATGCAAAAGCTCGTGAAAAATAATAAAACAGAAATTTTTCAGAAATTAGTTTATAGAATTAATCCATCATAAAATGCACACGATTCAATCGAGAAAAGGTTGCTGCTTCAAAATGCAAATATTTAACACCCATGTGCCACAAAATGCAAGTACAGATTCCGGATTTGTGCAATATGCGAAACATTGCAATTTTAAATACATAAAAATTAACATCTTTCATTAAAAAAACAAAAAAAAATTGCATTGCCCGAATAAAGATTCGCTTATGAAATTCCTAATTAATGCATTAATTATCTTTTGGAGTACTTGGAACAAGAAATTTGAAAAATGAAAATGCTATTCACGTTGGACGGGTAGATGAGCCCGAACCATCCAGGACCTGTTGGATCCTCTCCATCCATCCCTTGGCAACGCGCAAGCGCAGAGCGGACCGTTCACTAATGTAATCCTTGCTTTTCCTTCTCGAACTTCGTTGCCATAGCAACTTCACACTCGCTAGCTCGGTTGCCTAGCAATCTATTTTCAGAAGTTGCAGAAGATACCTTTGCAGTTTATCAAATTCTAAGTAAAACGCCATTCAATTAAAATGGAACTGTTTTTCCTGTTTCTCTGGAGAGAGGGAGAATTTTCAACATTTCGGTCACTGAGGTCTGGTGTTGTGCTTTGTGAGAATTTCGAAGATTTTAATAACGCGTTTTTTGTTGTTGTTGTTGTTGTTCCTTTCGTAAAATACTTGTAAATTACTATCATTATTTTAAGAAATTGAATATTTTTATTTGAAATTGTTTCTAAAAGATAGCTTTTGAGCAAGTTTTCTTAATTCTGTTCATTAATTAACGGACTTTACAAATCAACGAGTAAAAAATTCCGTCATTTTAGGAGCCCTTGGAACGAAATTAAAATTGTTATATATACTATGCAAACTTTGTATTTTTTCCAATGATTTGATTCTTTGAAAGAATGTACAGTTTTTCTCTTCTGAGAAAGATTCTACTTGCTGAATTGTAACAAATTTCTTTTGAATAACTTTTCTCAATCCTTTGTTTTGAGGTTATGTAAGGATTTCCTCGTCACATTGCACAATGAGATATTCTTAATCTTTCTTCATAAAATATTTGAAAATAAAGAGTATCTTGAATAAGTATTGTGAAATTCGTGATAGATCAAGAATGACAAGTGCAAAATGAGATTAATTATCTTCAGTACATTTTGATGAGACTGTTCTTCAATATTACTTTATGTATCCATTTCTATGGATATCGGGGGGAGGGGTGCAAAGGAACATATGCTCACCCCCAAGATTTTCCCTCCGAATTAAAATGGTTCAGGGTAATTCTTTTATTATACTTTATTTTCTAAATTTAAAGCATAAGAACTTTTTTCTTCTCCTCATGCTTAAATTTTATTTCGTCACGGAGAGAAAAAAAAAGGTTTTCAACTAAACTGGTTCCCGAGAAATGAATAGAAAAGTTTTTGCTATCTCTGAAAGAGTGCCTCTGGTTCGGTGTTTGTAAATGAAGAGAGTTGGAAGGAGGTGCATCCCTAAAAATGCACCCCCCCGAATGCAAATTTATGGAACCTGAATTATTTTTCTCAAATCTTCTTCACTTTTTAAATTTTTATAACTTAATAAAATCATATTAATACTTGAAAACTTTTAAATAGGAGAAACAAGATTGATATAGCATATTGTTTACTTATCATCAAGTGGTTATTCTGAACTTAAAAAATTGCTTCTGTCACGGCACTGATGATATGCAACCCCCCCTTCCCCAAAATTATTTTTTGGTTACGCCACTGGTCCATTTAAGACTTTCTTAATTTATTTAAAGATAAAATTTACAGTTTAAGACCATGGTAAATTTTCTAATCTTTTATGATAAAAATTTGTGAAGTCATTAAATTCCCCCCCCCCCCCCCCCCCATTGACAGCTGGATCATCCTTTTAAAGAACCAATTCTGCTGTCATAGTTGAAACATAATAATATTTCAAGTATGCAAATATTTACAAGTTTCTTTTACTTAAAACTGTTAATTTTTTCCCTATAATTAATGAGACTCTTGCAACTGGAACATAAATAAGAAATCTTTGTTTAAGCTCTAATTAATCTGCAAGATTTGTAATTAAGAGATTAATATCAAGATATTTATTATTAAAAAATCATAAGACTATCTTCCTTTCTTTTACTACATTGAAATATCAGTTTTAACAAGGTAATACCACATTTGTATTTAACATCTGTTGTTGCGTTAGCAAAAGAGTTTTCAAAAAATATTCTTTCGGAAGTTTCTACTGTAAGAATGTTTTGCAAGAAAGACTCTTCCCCTCTATCAAGATCAATTGAACTACGTATTGATATTGTGACGTCATAGCTTTAAACATATTTTGTTGTTTGTTACTCTATT